>JBCJKH010018183.1:15018-25160 GCA_039877255.1 Loriculus beryllinus | reverse complement strand
GAATGGGTTGCCCAAGGAAGCTGTGAATGCTCCATCCCTGGCAGTGTTCAAGGCCAGGTTGGACAGAGCCTTGGGAGCCATGGTTTAGTGTTGGGTGTCCCTGCTTATGGCAGGGGGGTTGGAACTGGATGATCTTAATGTCCTTTCCAACCCGAACTATTCTATGATTCTATGATTCTATTCACTCACACCAGCACATTTTGTTGAAGCTGTGTACTTGTGAGATTGGCATTTTCCCACAGTTTAGACTTGGTGGTTTTTAAAGCAGGTCTGTTTATTCCAAGGTATTTTCCAGTCAATCTTTATTTCCACTGCTTTAGTATTTTTCAAAATATTTGTTTTAGTTTGCAGTAAAGTTTGGAATGTGAAAAAGAATCAAAATAAGCCAATACAATTTCCAGCAACACATAAAGAGCCATCATCTATTATTGGTACTTTTTACATGACTGATTCTCATAAGAAGCCACCTGAAATACTGTATTTATTTTGACATGAGGTAAAAGTAGGAAACAGAAATAAATTTGATAGGCTGGTTGATGGGAGCTTGGATAATCTGATGAGAAAAAGAAGCACAATACTCCACATCTCAGATATGCGATTTAGCAGCCTGCATAACAAAAAAGCCTGCAGATGATTTTAGTAGCCTTTGAGCAACGGTGCAAGTATATGTGGCTAACACAAGGATCACCTTTTCTCACATTAAATTTATAACACAAATACTCCAATTCAAAAAATAAGAAAAAAGATGGTTACGCTTAAATATAGATAAATCAAATTCTGTGTATACAGAGACATGAACAATTAGTGCATGGTGTGGCAGTGGAAAGCCAGATGTTGTACTATTGTCCAGTTCCTGATCTTACAAGGATTTAGTCATTGAAAGTAGAACAACAGATCTATGCTTAAATTTACCCTCCTGAAATTCACCATTCAGGAGTCCCCCTAACTCTCAATGCACCCACAGCTCAATGCTTATAACTTCTAGGTTCCTTGGAGAACTGGTCTCCTCCTCTGTCCATGCCCAAGATGAGCATCATGTGGCCCATTTGGTGCCCAAAACCTCATAGAACCAAACTCATGTCTAAGAACTGTAACTGTCCTCTCTCAAGCAAACCAACTGCGCCAACCAGCTTGCAACCTTGTCACTAGCTGTGACTTTCCATTTTGTTAAACCTTCATATTTACTTTCTTTACCAGCAAAGCCAATGTCCAAAACTTCATGAGCAGTCCATATTGAATAAGAAGTGCAACTAGAAAAAGTCATCCAGCTTCTTCCAATCATCCAGGTAAAAAAAAAGAAGAAAACCCCTGCCAGAATATATGCTGCAGGAAGACCTGTCTTCAAGATGAGATCTGGTCTTTGCAGGCCAACCACTCCATTCCTACATCTGACTCTTGGGTCATGTAGTACTTCTACCAGGCTGCTCAGCGCTTTCTTTGTCAAAGCGACTGTGAAAGCTGAGTTCACAGGTCTGCAAGCCCTCCAACACTAATCACTAATAGAGATTAATTATCAGAATAGTGTGATAGCAGGCATGGAGCTTTATCATTTCCAAGTGGTTAACAATTGCAGTCTCACCATCAGCAGCTGCTTTTGGCATGAGTCATGTAGGAAACACCATGATACATGTGCACAGCCTGCTGAAGCAAGTGTCTGTGAGTAAAAAATACTGTTGGAGTCCTTCTTCCAGGAAACCTGCAACAGCAACAGCTATAAGTCGGGCAAACTTCCTAATAAGTTATGCTACCAACAGAGACAACAGGAAGAGTTAAAGGATGGAAAAAGCCAATAAAGCCACATGGCAGAATGACGTGTTGCAGATGTGGGATTCCACAGTACACTTTTTTTCTCATCAAAGAGGTTTGGTATGGGAAGCCTCAGAAAGACAATGGGAGCTTCTGGCACTGGTGAAGCAAGCCTCCTTTTTGCAGATATATTAAACTGCTTGATAGCGACACAATGCCCTTGTATAGTGGGTGCCTCTTATTGGGAAAGCAGTCAGAAGTGAAGTGGAAAAAAGCTGTGTTTTTAGAGCAAAATTGAGGGGGACCAAAGAGAAGTGAAATAACTCCAGGAATTCTCCTTGTGAAGCTGAACAGCATGGGTAAAAAGGGCTGTGGCCCTCTTCAAGACTGGAGTCTCCATGCCAGTGTGAACATCAACAGGCTGGAGAGAGCTCAGGGAAGACCAACGTAGAACTGGTGGTGAATTGAGAGTAAGGAAGGTTAAAGAAAACCATGCCATTTGGAGAGGTGTAGGGGCACATGTCATGGAAACAATAAAAGAGCTTGGGCCAATGCAGCAGAGAGCACAAGGTTTCTCCAGAAAAGTATTTAGCTAGAATTGAAGAGGGACAAGGGATTATGAATGGACTATGGTCACAGCATTGCCTACACCAGGTATGACCAGAACAGACTCTTTGAGATGCTTTCATCCCTCAAACAGACAGATCACCACACCTGCCAGAGACTGGAGAGGAGGCTGCAGGGTTCTGGTCAATACTGAACTGCTGAGATGCTGTGTGTGGCACTGCAAGGTGGCTTCTGCTGTTGTAGCAGGCCACACACAGATATCTGATCTACAGAAAGTAATCTCCAGAGACTCAAAGCATAGCAAACCATGGATAGTATGGGCACTGCTACATTATTAGATCACAATATCAATGAAAATACAGCTTCTGATGGAATCACCATCCCTGGGAGTGTTCAAAAAACTTGTAGACAGGGCTCTCAGTGACATGGGTTAGTGGTGACCTTGGCAGTGCTGGGGTAATGGTTGGACTTGATCTTAAAAGGTCTTTCCCAACCTTGTTTATTCTATGATTCTTCTTCAACTGGCAAAAAACTGTTTATAAGAAACATTCAGTGAAGAACTCTAAATACAAAAGGCTTTATGGCCAGTTGTGAGTTACAGCAAGCGTTGAACTCTTTTAAATCCTTAATATAACCTTGATGAGAACAAGTTTGGAAAGCACTGTTATTTATTAACTAACACTATTGGAAATGCATTTCTATTGAACATGTAACTTTTTCTATGTACTAAATATCCCAAAGTTCAAATAGGTTAATGAAAATGTTCATATGACTCAAATGGAAGGAATTAACTGATGATATGACTTGAACATTATAATGTTAGTGACTTGGACATTATAAATGTTAGTTGTTTTGATGGTGGACTTGATGATCTTGAAGGTCTTTTTCAACCTGGTAGATTCTGTGATTCTGAGATTTAGAGTTTTTACCACACATACACACTGAAGAGTTATTGACCATCCAGACCTCTCTATTAATAGATTTCATTTGTTCAGTGTTAATGGCATCTTGATGCACCATGCTGTTATACAAATTGAAAGCACTGGAAGGCAACTTCTCCATCAGAGGGCTGCTTGGATGCAGGCAGATAAACCATCTTACAATAGCAAACAGCAGTCATCTTCAATGACAGCCATCCTAAGTAACTGATCCTCAGATGTGCTTAGTCAATAAACTGGGGAAAATATATTATAGCTCCTCAATACTGAAAAAGAAAATGTTAATCCACTTTGATTAACAATAAAGGATTTTCCTTAATTCTTGGTAACTGCTAAATAATTTCCAACCATTTTTGCCTTGATTTCAATTCCTGGTGTATGAAAAAGAAAAATCAATTCCAGCTTAAGGCTTATTAAAGTATTATTCTATCTGATGTGATTAGACTGAAATGCAGAAGGTTGTGTTTAATGGTCTTGCTCTAGTAATGTCACCAGTTAATTAGAATCCCTTGTGATATCATGGCTGTGCTATCCTTCCTTCCCACCAGGAAACACCTCTACAGCAGGCTCCAATAAGCAATCCACCCATTTATGATGTGTTTCTCACACATCAAACTGCTGCCTGACTCTACTCATTCATGTATATTGTCCCATAAATCTCAGTTTCTCCCCAAAGATGTATTTTATACTTAACAGTGCCACTTAGAAGCATATGGTAAGAAATCTGAATTTCCAGTTTAATGGTCTTTGTTCTTTATGGGGCACAGAACACACAAGAAGGGTGAGGTGTTACTAACAGGGAAAATGTATTCTTAGCAATCCTGAACTCTCTATTTTCGAGGCAAACAGGAGGCAGGTTGTGGCCTCTGGGTACAATCAGCAGAAGGCAGGGACTGCGCAGAAGGTAGGGAAGAGGCTGCAGAGCCCTGCAGGGTGGTCTCCAGCTCATACTAAATGATTGCTGTTGGGCTCCATTCTATTCCCCATGCAGACCACTACTAGAGTAATCTTAATGGATTCTCCACTCCAGCTGACTGTATATGCACCTGCGGCCTTATCAGCTCCCATCATGAGAGGCTCTGAGTTCATATTCTGTCATTCTTGTTTCCTCACATTCTTATTGAGAGGAACGGTAGTTCTGTTCTTCCTGCTGTAAGATGGGAAGGCTGGCAAGAGGGTGAACAATATCAGATTTTGGTAGTAACTAAATATTTTCTGTGGGGTTTTATAGGGTCCTGAAAAACAGCATGCTCAGATTTAGCTGGACTACTTTTACTAAGGTCTTCTGGGTTATTTTGCGAAGGACTGTTCAGCTGGAAGCTGTTTCCTTGCTTTGCAGGAGAGCCAGGGTCACACATATAACTCAGACTGGTACCTACTACCATGTGCCTGAACTGAAATGCCAGACTTTCTGCACAAGGTAGAGATAAAGTTCAGCACTTCAAGACAGAATGCAAAGAAACCAGTGCACAGGGACTTCAGTAAGTAATGCTGAAGAGGAAGAACTAAGCCTTGGTCCACCTCTATTATTTCATGCTTTGCTCCTGCCTTCTCCTTCCCCTGAGGTTTCTCTTGTGGCTTTCTACACCTTTTCCTCCTACTTGTTAGCTATAACACCCTTGTCCTCTCCTCACAGTATGCTACCTAGAGCTTAGCTCAGTATGTTTAGAGAAATCATCCTGCACCAACCCATGAAGAAATGGCCAGCCTGAAAGCTGCTAAGACTTTGTTGCCTGGATGACTGCAACATCAGCAGTGACATGGTCAAGCCTGTAATCGCTGAGAGTCATTTCTTGAGAGGAAGTTACACCTCTTCAGGTGTAGGTGATGATCCAACATAGGTAGTCCAGCCACAGCAGCCTAAATGAAGATCAGTGCTCATGCTGGCCTGATTTTACAGCATCAATGATAGGATGCCTTTTCCCTAGTTGACACCACAAGAGAAAGGCAAAGGCTAAGGTTGCTCATGCTATAGAGAAAACATCTCACCATTCAGTGATCTGGAACATAACATTGAAAATCAGGTTGCTTCTTTGGGTCCTATCCCTTGTTTGAGTTCAAAAAGAAACTGCTATCAAAACAGCACCAAGAGTAGCATTTAAACAAAGAGGCTCGAGTCTGTTCACATATCAGGTTTTCTCTGGTAGAATTAGGGTTTGGTAGAATTACACATCAAGTAGTCAAAGGGGCTAAGATGTGAATCAGTCATATGATTTGGGACCAAAATAAGGTTTTACTTAAGTCCTCCTCCTGCTGCTAAACACTACAGTCAAGTTCATCTCAAGTTCCTATGAGTTTCTTGTAAGAAATGTTAAGGTGGTTAAACTTTGATAAAATCAACATCTAAATAACAGTCTCCTCTGAAGTAAGAAGACTTATGCTGTTGCATGGAACTGAAATAAGATTGACATTTGGAGGACGTGAAATCTTCTGGGAAGCCCTAAAATATCCCTTAAGTAGGTCAGCTTCGTGACCTGGATCTGTACTTTTAATACAGGAGTAGCCTATATTTTCTCAAACTGTTTGCTGAGGAACAAATGTTTTTGGGGCTATAGATTTATTTTTTAGTAGTTAAATATGACCTTTGTAAAAGATTCTATAATAAGAACAATAATGATGCTGGCCAGGGGTGAGTCATAACACATGCATTGATTTAGGGATGATGAACAACATAGTATTTAACCCCGGTCATTTCTGGAAGAAACTAGACGTAATTTTCACTTTAGGAATTAAGTTAATACTTCCAAAAAGGAGGAATTTCTTGACAGCACCAAATACTCCTTGTGTTATAAGATAACTAAATAAACATCACTGGAAAACAGATTTCTCTAGGAATCCAAAATGAAAGTAAAAACCTGGGTAAGGCTAGAGGTTCCCCACTGTTGTGCCAAGTCTAGCCCAGATTTCAACAGCCACCATTTAATTCTTCAAATCAATCCCATAATAAGCTCCCTTATTTCTTAACTTTCCCCTTTCTAAAATGGAGTCTATCCATCTCAGTACAGAAAGGGCTGTTCTTTCCTCCTCCTTTGGGATACTTCTTACCCTGAACTAAAAAACCTGGCTGAAAACTCCAGTTCACACAACCCAGCTATTGTAGCAACACAGCCTTGATTGGAAAGAGAAAGCTCTTATCCGTGTCCTACCACATCAATAATATACTCACCCAGCCTTCTCTGGGAGTAAATCTCAGTTACCGTATGCATCACTGTGGTGATCTAAATTCATATGGGGTTCATAGAAATTGAATATATGTTTGAAAGTTCTTTAGGCAAGGAATGAAATGAATCATAATGTATTAAGTAAAAGATATGCCTAATGATAAATGGAATGGCTTCCCATAGGACATGGTGAAGTCTTCTTTCCCTTCAGGCCTTTATTAAAGATCTGACTGTTATTAAACCAAATGTTCTAGCTCAGCTATCAGAGGTAAGATAGCTGCATAGATCACTGGGTGAAGCATCTGGCTTGGTCATTCAGGTCAGCCTAGATCTCGATACTGGTCACCAGTGGTTCCAATCTTCTGTTGCACACAGCCCTCTGAGAAAAACACCTTCACCACCATCTATGATGACTATCCTGGAAGACACAGCTATCACTTTTCTTCCAGAGAAGAAGGATGACAGAGGTTATCCCTTTGCTAAGATACAATTATGTATGTTGAAATAGGATGAAATCCACCAGAACTAGTTACTTCTTTGAATGACGTCTAGTATGCTGACACCAAATCTGGTACATTTGTGATAGATCACATGGCAAGTCATCTCTAAGTGCTGTGCCACTGTAGCAGCTCTGTTTTCAGTGCTGTCCAAGGACCTTGTCATTCTCCCTTACTTTCTCAGTTTTTCTACTAGATCCAAGACTTCACCCCTCTTTTCCAGTATTTTCTTCAACAACTGGCTAGTGGCTGCTAGAAGGATGATGCATTTTAGGTAACAAGAACACAAGAATAATAGCACCATCAATGTTTCCTTCAGTGCAAGGCCAAAACCTGCTCAGAGATGTGGGTGTCATACAGCATGTGAAGGTCAAACAGCACTGCACCAGAGGTTGAGCTCTTCTCAGATGCGAGCAAAAGGGTAGTCTCTGTGTACAAGTTGCTAAGGTGTTTCCTGAGACACCAGAACTTCACTGTGAGTTATGGGGTGTTTTTGTCAGTCTCAGATTCCTTCACACTGGTTAGTCAAGTTAATGAAATTGTTGGTCCAGGCCTTGGAATCATTCCACATCATATGGCTATCAGCTAAAGGCACAGGCACTTCCTTAAGCAGCCCATGTTACAGTGGGAACACCAGTTCTCTATGCAGTCAGTGAAGGATGAGACTTGTTTCTAAAGGATAATTCAGTTTTGTGTATGATAAATCGTACCCAAGTGATACAAGACAAGGGTTTCATAAAGAAGCATCAGATGGGAGCAAGTCCTCTAGTGCCTTTGGCTACATATTCAGAAATGGTCCAGAATACTTTTAGTCTTACACTGTTTCAGCATGACTCCTCTTTGTCCTCTTCTTCATAATGACTTTTAAATGCTCCATCAATTATCTGGAAAATTTTGCCCTTCCAAGCTTTGAGTTGCAGGAAAAAGGCTGACGTATTGATGTTTGTTAGCAGAATACATTAGGAAAGTAATCCAGTCTGTTAAAGGGATATTAAATGTGAGAATGGTTTCCTTCACATTTTTAATGAACAGAAAATTCTGAGTCTCCTTAAATGTCAATAACACTATGCAACCATCTGCATAGCTGACTTAAAAAATCAATTTCTATGTGTATTTGATATAAATCCATTTTCAGTTAACACAATCAAGATGTGTGCTGGCATTCTTTTTGATTTATCTATGGGAAAACTGACAAAGTATGACCTGAAAGGGGTGATAAGGTATTTCTTCTTTCCCCTCCCTACAATCCTGCTTTAAGATTTGCCCTCAGACTGCTTTTATCTTCAAAGTGTTCTAGAAATCCAGTGCAATGTCAGAATACAGACTAGGTCCCAGGTAAACAAATACAGCCAGAAGTCTGACTTTCTCTTCTTTCTGGCTAGAATGCAATTCTTGTATTCATGTTGGCAAGCCCTAACTAGAACACTCTTGCTGATTCCAACAGCAGTAAGCACTTGCGGAATCTTGTTATGAATTGTACAACTGAAAATTTTCAGTAGCACAGGGGAATATCCATTATGTACAATTATTATGGTATATAATGTACATAATGGATCTTGGGGTATATTGTTATGTACAATATTATGGATATCTGCACATGCAATTACGCTTTTTTATTGTATCTATATGCCTGAATGTGAAAAAAATTGCTCCAACAAGCACCTTTTTCTAGGGTAGACTGTAATAGGTACCATAATCTGAAGCTGTAACTTCAGGCCCCTCCTGAATATGTAAGTTTTATCCTTAAGTATACTTCCATGTCTTTATGCATTCAGAAAACATGGAATAACACAGCAGCTTTGAGTCAAGCCCGGTGTCAGGCATGATCTACATCATCAGAAACTGTGTTTCCTATATTGTGTTTCTTGTTCCTGGGTCTTCCTAAACCAGTTCTTTGAGAGAAAATTGCGCATGCATAGGCATGTCTGTTGAGCACAGATGCGTGGGTTTCATCCCACTGTATCATTCAACTAAAAGTTAGGTGTCTTAAACTATTTTTCTGGGTTCCTTCCACCATACATGGAGAAAGAAAAGCATCCCCAGAGGACAACATGGAAAGCCTTAAGGTGTGATATATCACCTTCTGGAAGTGCCCATTTCCTTATCGTAGCAGCAGTCAGGAGGAGGCTGAAGTCCTGGATCCTGTATATTGGCAGGATCCTCGGCTTGTGTAGATGCCCAAAGCCCCCTGAATCTAAGCCAGTATTTCTTTACATAGGTGGGAAGTTCTCTCATTTCTTAGCTCATTTTTTAATGAAATTCTGTGCTCTCTGGGCAAGTGACATGAAGTCAGTATGGACATTTATTCCATACAGTGGAAGAGCCATAAAGGAGTCATGACATTTTCTAAAGATCTAAATGCAGTAGATCGCTGTGTTACTGGGACTCATAACACAAAACTGTGTGTGGAAATTAATTATGTCTCCCTGCTGAATCTCTGTGAGGAACAGATTTTATGTACTGATTGCCATTTGAATTACTTTGAATTCAAGAGTTTCAGGTAAATGGGGTCTATTTATTTAAGTACATTATAAATTTGGGAGAATGAGTTCAGATTAAAGGGGTATATAAATACAGCTGTCGTAGTAAATAGCTCTAATAATGCCCCAATAGCAATATTTTTTTTAAATGTATTTCACAAACTCAAGGTTAACTGCTTCAGAAGCTCTTTGAATGGACAATTTCTCCTGGATTCAACATTGTGTCTGCCTCATAACTGTTTTGATAGCTATCACAATTACTTATTAGTCTTGAAAGTGATGAGCAATTCTGGCAGCAAACAGCAAATCTCTCACAATAATCTGCTGACTATTATCTTGCTGAAATAGTTGGAAAAGTTCCCTTGAAAACTAATGCTGAATTCCAAACCCGCACCTTCATGATAGGAAACATGACTTTCAGCTGCTTGGACTCAGCCTCTGGAGCTGTTGACAGGAAGGAAACCTAATTAATGGGAAGTTAAAAGAGAATGATAACAGCTAAACTGGGATTAGTTAGGTGAGTTTTCTCCCTTATTTCTCTGTGGTCATCCTAGAGAAATAATCATAGAATAGAATCATAGAATCGTTAGGGTTGGAAAGGACTTTAAGATCATCCAGTTCCAGCCCCCTGCCATAAGCAGGGACACTTCACACTAAACCATGTCACCCAATACTCCATCCAACCTGGCCTTGAACACTGCCAGGGATGGAGCACTCACAGCTTCCTTGGGCAACCCATTCCAGTGCCTCACC
>JBCJKH010018183.1:0-14918 GCA_039877255.1 Loriculus beryllinus | reverse complement strand
TTGTTCCAACAGTTCCATGTCCTTTTTATGTTGAGGACACCAGAACTGCACACAGTGCTCCAGGTGAGGTCTCAAAATAATCTATTATTGGAGCAAAAGATAAGATACAGACAGTACAAATATTTCATTTGAATGATATAATTTGGAGTCTACTACAAAGAAACATCTGATAGAACAGCTGCCAGATGTTGAAATGACTGCCCAGAGACATTCAGCATCCCAAAAACTCCAAGTATCCAGGACAGCTTTCAAATAACAAGGTGTTTTCTTCAGCAGAGGTGACTAGGAATCTTTTAATTGAAATGAGAAGAGAAGGAATAAAAACCTTATGGAGTGGTAAATCTTGGAGTTACAGATCTAACAGCTGGTACACTAGGGAGACATCAGGCAATGAATTTTCATTCCCCAACGTCCTATGATGTTCAGCACCAGATCAGATGCTTTGAGGACATGAGGCATCATCTTGCCAGTTATAGTCCTTGAAAGAGGCCTACAGTTGCTAAGTTCATTTTAACTCCCTTCCCACTCAGGATAGACAGGCTGGTCACCATACTACATACTAAAAGACCTTAAAAACCCACCAGACCTTCAAAACCAAGGTTCTGCAGTTCTTTAGCACCTTGATACTAGAATTCTCTCACAGAAAAACAGAGATGTTTGCCCATCTCCCACATTTGTCTGAAGCATGCCCACCATACCAAAACATTGTGGGCTCCTTTAGCAATCTGGTATTGGCTTTCTCAACTGGCAGTGCTGTCATCAGCTCCATCACGCAAATCTCATAAAAATGCAAAGGAAGAAACCAAATTACTACAGAATTACATCTGTGGGGAGTGATATGCCACATACATTCACTTGCTAGGACTCCAATACTTGCCCAAAAGAAGAGACATCACTTTGTATAGTAAAAATCTGAGGAAACACACACACAGTGTGTATAGCACTATATAAACTTAGAGCACTACATGAAAATAATGTTAATAATGTTTCTTTGGCTGCATTATGTCTCAGCTATTATATAGACTAATGAGGATTTCCAGTTGTATAAATGTAACATGCTCTCTACTAAGAATACTATTTGTAGATTCTTTAATAAATCAGTGTTTTATGCAAGCAAACCCCTTAAACTTGATGTTACAAAAAAAGTGCGCTATCATCCCCAGCAGCTCCCAAAACCCTGCAATGCAGGCTTTCATTTTTTCTGTAAAAGAAAAGAAGGAAATCAATAGAGATTCCTTGTGTGTAATCCTCAGCAAGATTAGCACTTTGTCAACCTCTGTTATAATCTCCTGGAGAGCAGAAAGAAGAAGGGTGAAGGAGTGTGTGTGTGTGTAGAAATAGAAAAGAAGTCACAGGGAAGCCAAGAAGTGGGAATTTGTTGGGGGTGTTCACTAGGCTTCTACTAAAGAATATTTAAAGGGAACTCTGGTCTTCTTAGCTTGGTGCTTAGAAATGATGACAATGCTTCTCCCAGTTGTGGAAATCTTAACACATGTAATTGGAAGAGAAACGTTCCAGAATTACCAGCAGTTAAAATTTCCTGTCTAAGGGGTGATTTAAAGGCTAAATCTCAGTCTACGCCCTGCAATGCTGAGTGTGTCAACGCCTCCATTCTGGGTGTCTTGCCCTGTGGGGCAGGCATGTGAGGGTATCAGAGGTAACATCTCAAAACTCTGCCAAGGGAAAAACAGGAGCAACACTGCAAGCTCTGAATAATGGATCAAGGGCTGCAAGGGAAGGATGGGGAGGAACAGTAACGGATAAAGCTGTGTGTATGCAGGACAGAATATGTTATGTCACATTGTGTCTATTATTTCCCATAGCACTGCAATCACCCATTAATTAAATTCATAGATGAGCTGCATGGAAGGGTAATCCAAACACGGGAAAGGAGGAGAAATAATATTAAAGGATCAAGAGAGGCCAGAAAATCAGCAGAGAAGGTTGGAATTGCAACACACAATTCATTGGGAATAATCACACGTTTCAGTTCAAGCCAGAATTAAAGTATACTGCAAAATCATGGCAGGACAGAAGAGTGGGTGGCAACGCTCTGTATAAAGAGTGGAATCACTGCACAGAGTGAGGCACAGCACACATGCAGGGCAGACCAACTGCTCTAACCTGGTTACGTCTTGTACTAGCACATCCCTCCTAGCTTCTCATTTGCAGGTGCTCAAAAAGACAGCTTTGCTGCCAGAGAAGTTCCCTTTTCCAGACAGTAATTCCTAGAAAGCACAGGAAGTGCAATAGCAGCCTCCCAAGCTGGAGTCTGAACAAACAATTCAGCAGCTGCTTCCTATTTAGCCAACTGAGATCCTATTATGTTGACAAGTGTCACTGCCTTTTAGTCCTGTCTTCCTGATGAAACCATCCTTGGCTCTAACTTTACCTGACAGCAAAGAATGGAATTTTAATACAATGACTGATACTGATACATAATTCATGGAGAAAAATGGAAGTGAACCTTCGAATTTTCCTTGAAGTCCCTCTTACGTGAGCTTCCTTCCACTTACAGCTATAGGAATGGCCTTCCAATGAAACCAAAAGATCTCTTGTGTGGAAAAGAGCTGTACGTTTTTAGCAACTTCCAGATCTCTGAAGTTGGAGAAGGAATTATGCTTTTCATGCAGTTCTCATTTCACCTGAAACATGTAAGGCTCAATGGAAATCAGTCAGGGTAAACTGAGGATACTTCATGAAGAATTTGCATCCTTGAGATCTTCACAAGTTACCATTAGTTACAGTTAGCTGGTGATACATACTTCCAGGTAATCATATATCCAAGACAAAAACTTCATTCTACATACAGCATTAAGCTACTATGGGGCTTGCAGCTGATTAATAGTATTTAATAAACATTAATTTTATTGCTATATGGAACTCATTTGTTCCATAGAATAATGGCATAAAGGGAATAAATGTGTATAACAGTTTTGCTTCCAATGTCTCTGCTATAAAGATGGAGCTCAGGGCTTAATATGCTGCAAGAATTGCTGAAGCAACAGAAAATAGGCTTCATTTGAAATCTGAATTGCCAAGTAGAGAAGCTTCTTTCTCTTCAGTGACTGTACAGAAGAATAAGCTTCTGACTATAAGACAGCCTAATGTGTGAGTAAAATCTCTTGTAATTTTTGCTCCAGATCCATGGAATTCCCCAGACCAACAAACCTTATTTATTAATGTCCTGACACTGGGATTCTGGACTTCATACATAAAACTAGCAATAAAGTCTTCTGAAATCTCATTAAAAGATTAACTTTCTATCACAAGCAGCTGGGCGTTCGCTGAGCTCCCAGTAGGAGAAGGTAGAGTAAAACCTGGGCAAAATCCTCCTCTCAGCACATTCCTTCAATAAGTACTGCACCGCCAGGATGAGACTCAGAAGGGATACATATCACCAGATATTAGCTATCTAAAAACCAGGAGTCTGTGCTTTCTCTGCAACCCCCTCCAGGTGGCAATTTTGATCTTAGATAAGAGGAATTGTACTTAGAATGGTTCCAGCTTTATCTGCTGACTGAAGAAGGCACCTTGGCTTCTGGCTGAGACTAGGTTGAGAACTTGGGAACACTGAGCAAATTACTAGAGTTCATCAGTGATCAGCCAGGGCCTGAGCCCTGTGAATTACTGCACATCTGTAGCTGCACCAGCTGAGCTTGGCCTTTGTTCTAGCCTTGTCTTGGAAGCCTCCAGGGATAGAGGACCTCCTGACTTTATTCATTGTCTTGCTTTCCTGAGATGAGCTGGCTTTTCTCCGTGTGCCTGGGCTTAGTTATTAAAGAAACAATTTATTGTATCTGCCATCTCATCTCATTTTACCTGCTAGGTGTGTGCTGGCTTTATATTCAGTATATTCAGTGCTGTCTGAACACCTGATTTCTTTGTGGAACAAAGAACAATTTTCTCAAATCAAGAAATGATTCAACTCTAATATTCACAATTTTCATTTACTTCATGGTTGATTGGTTCAAATTCCGAGGAAGAGCTGTACTATTTCCTTTTGGTTGTTTGCACACATCTCCTGATGCACCGCTTCAGAACTGCACATGAACAGTTTTCATGAGTGTTGTGGTACCTCAGGCTCAGCAATGTATTGCTGTGCATTTTCAGGCACTGGACCTCTCATTATCCAGTTTCCTGAGCCAATACTCAAACCCAAAGTCTTAAAATTAGCTTCCTGTAACTTCACTTAATAAAAGGCAGGTGACAAGAATAACTGGAAATCTAAGGGAGAATGTTGTCATAAGTACAACCAAGGAAATTCAACAGTTCAAATAAATGTCTGCAGGCACTTTCTTGTCATCTGTCATTACTCCCTGAGCTAAGTGGCAGCATGTGCTTTATCTGTTTGATCTCAGAGAGACTGGGCTTTCTCTTGGGAGATGTGGTCCCACTTTCCAAACATACAAAGTTTTCCATCAAGTTGAAGTTAGCTTGGACAGCTTTTGAAGCTTAGGTGAGAGAATAAATCTCTCATATTTTTCTTATTCTTAGCTATTTCAGTCTACAAACCACATTAAGAGCAGAATCACGGCAGCATATATATTATGGTTTTCTTCTTGGTAGGATAAGCCACTGTTTTGTTGTTAAGAAATCTTAAACTCTTTCACGTAATCCACAGACTTTTCAGATATAACAAGTTTCATCCAGAAACTAGCATTACTCATTGCAGTATGTCCCATTTTTTTGTTGGATGATGATAAAGTTACTATGAGTCCCTTCAATGATGGTTGGTACATGAAAGGCTGCTGGCAGATAGGGTGAGTAATCAGAGGATCTTATTAAGAAAATACATGAAAGTGGACACTCATGTGCCAGGCAGCTAGTTCAAGTGGAGAAGATACCAAAAGACTTAAGGTAAGTCTTGTAAGATAACCTTAAGATAATTTTGTAAGGATGTCCTCAAGCTACTCCTCCTTTGTGAACCGCTGGCAACTTACCCAAGTTTAACGTCACCAGTACATGCTCCTAAGTAATTCTCTGTCATACCAAAATAAAGACAACAGAAAAAACCCATAAGGTACATGTCAATCTCGTAATGTTTATCTAAAATCTTTCTTAACTCTCATGATCGGCCTGCAGTGGAGCAAGACTCTGAGGTTTCTTATAATAGTAAGTGGGAAGGTAGCTTGGGTAACTACTGACTTCTGTGGGATTGCTTCTGACACAGTTGTCTTGTTTCTCCACTGTGCTCAAGTTGATAGTAGCACACAATGCACAGACACTTCAAGCCAAGTAATAATGGTTTTTATCCTAAGCATCATAACCTCTATGTGAATCAAATGCTAGACCAAACATTCTGTTTATATCTTTGTGCACTCAGACATAACCCACTGCATCTTATTATACAGCCATTTTCAGTCATTCTAGATCACATAATCAATTTCACTTGATTAAATAAATTAATTTAAATAAATTTAATTGATTAGATAAAACAGCTGCTCATGTGACTGAACATCTGGCTCAGTTCCCTAATCTGCAGATGAACTTTCTCAGCTGATTCAAAGGTGTGCAGGCAGTGTACAGACTCTTGTGATCCTCATCCCATCACCACATCTATCAAGACCAAAGGAACAATTTTTCTCTCCTGAAGGTTGCTGTAAATTCCCATATAAATAGCTGGATTCACTGGCCATCAGCTGAGGTGGGAACAAAGGGGTGAGAAACAGTTATGAAAGACAAAGAAAATACTTGAGGTAATAACAGGACACTGCATTTACCTTTGGGGTCTTGGTAATAGATGAGAGAAATAAGACCAAGTCCATCACTAATATCTAGAGAAAATAACTTGATGAACAATATTGTAGGTAACAGTTCTGTCAAACACAAATCAACGTCAATCAAAAACAATTTCTTGAGGCGGATAATAAGCCAGCAGTACTCTCTGTGTGGGTTTAGAAGCGTGGAACACACTGAATCATTGGTTTAAATGTTGCTAGAAAATAAAGCCCCCATCTTTTATAGATGTCAAGGACCAGTCAACACAGGTTTGAAAGTCCTCTCTGTCCATGGCACTATGAACTGGTTTTACCATTCCCTGCTACAGCCAGCAAACTGAGGCAGAGCAAGCATCCCTACACAGCCTGTGGCAGATGAGGAACTGGAGTCCTATGCTAATGTTTAGACCACCAAATCCCCACAGGCTAAACCACATCATACACATGACCTGCAGAAAAAAAGCCATGTTCTGCCCTCCCAGCCCATCAAGTCCTGGCTGCCTGGTCAAATCAATTTCTTTTAAAGGATTGGTTTTGGGATGAGAAATAGTTCTTTGGTAACTCAGATTTTGGCCTTGATTCTGGTAGATGTCAAAAGCCTTCCTAGCTGTTGGTGAAAGCTTGTAAGGCATATGCAACATACTTAATTTTACAACTTGTAGCAGCCTATTACATTGCTTTCATCCTTGAAAGACAGGAAAGCTGTACTAATAACAATGCCTTCGTGTCCCCCAGTGCAGAATGTCATGGTATCCATAACTTGTTACTTCTTGCGCAAGGACATGTTCGTCCCTGAGCTGAAAGCACAAAGTACTTCCTTTTGAATCTTATTAGTGGTTCATTGTCTATCTCTCAGCTATGTTAATTGCACTGGAAGGGACTGCAAACCCCAACAGGCTGGTGTCTTCTGATGCTCCCTGAGGGAGATTCACAGATCTGGCAAGCAGCAAGAGCTTTGGTCTCCTTTTTCTCTCAGATTATAATCACCTTGCACTTTTGGACGGAGAATCTGACAGCACTTTTTTCAGTCCTGGAGTAGCCTGCCTCTGCATCCCTGAAGAAGTGGGAAAGAATATGACTCATGCAGAAACCAACTATCTGAAAACTATTGCTTGACATTAAAATAGCAAGAAATAGATCCTCAAAATCACTGCATTAGCTTAAAAATTATGACAATCAAATTTCCTGAGTGTGTCGGTGTATACATTGTCAGGGTTGGACAGGGTGAATGGCCAATAAGCAATTATTCCAACTCATAAAATATCCACTGAAGAGAGGGAGCCAATGCTCTTAGTTTGGGTGCCCGAGCTTCAGTAAAAGCATGCTGAGATTTGCCTGCAACCATAGGACAGGAAAACCTACACAGTCTTGAGGCCTGCACTACATCAAGAGACTGGACCATGCTGAACCTTTCCATGTCCTGAAGATGGTTCTCCAGATCAGCCTGAATAAAAGAGGCTTGAATCAGCCTTAACATATTTGAACACATGAAACATGTCTGGTAGAATCAATGTCATGGCACAAAGTGGATTAAATGAACTTGCTGCAGTCCTACCTGTGCAATATATGTACAGAGCAGAAATGTGATTTCTTTCTCTCACCTTTAGGTGTTACTACCTTAAACATGTTTGACGCTAAGCCTGCTCCTCTTAAGCCAGGTTGGCTTCTTCTTGGCTCTCACTCTTTCTCTTCTGCTGGAGGAACTGAAGTGGAATTTTGCTGCTGAGGAGTGTGGTCTTGTGCAAAGCGCTCATAGGGTCAGTCAATTTGTGAAGCTTTTATTGGGAAGATCCCTCAAGACTCAAGCAGGGTAGAGCCCATCAGTAGCAGTTTGGACACTGCTGTGTTTTCTTTTCCTGAGCTCTGCTTGTTTTTCAGGCTTGGCATGTTTTAACTATTTTCTGTCTTTCTGCCAGAGACAAAAGGCTATCCCTACTTCCCAGCTACTCTTACCCATTCAGACAGTTCAGCTGTGGTGTCTAATTGTAACAGCATTAAAATTTGCCCTAGGAAACTATGAGTTCAGAAAGTCATCCCTGTGGAAATGAAAAGGGATTGTATTTGCATTTCTGCATACCCATACTTGTCTTCAGTAAGAGTTTTAATTGAATCTAAGATGATCTCGCAGCCTACGCAAATGTAATGGACAGATAGCAATTCTGTTCTCATTTCCCAAATGTGGGCAGATCATGTGTTGCTCTATTAAGGGATCTTTGTATGCAGACAGTTAACTATGAGAACATAGAAGATAAATTAAATGGAAAGCCTGATCCAAGAGGGACTGGCCACACACCACCTTACGTCTTGCTGCATGCTCTGACAAGGGAGCACCATCACTTGCAACACCTTGCAGAGGTGCAAAGCACCTTCTGGCCAGAGATGCAGGGTGTGTGTGCTGGAGGTAGATGTAAGTGGAGGAAAGGACTAGTGCTAGCCCAGTATATGGGAGGAACTGTCATCCAGATGGCTCACAGAATGGTGCAGGATCACAGCAGGGAAGTGAGCCTTCCAGGAACAGCTTTTCCTCAAAAAACATAGATGTCTTCAACCTAATGCTGCTTGTGGGAATGTACCAGTGTCAACACATTCTTAATTTGGAAACATCTCGTGGAACCTAGATGGAATTTCTAGTAAAAATCAGAGGGAAGGAGAGAGCTGAGACTTACAGACTAGGTTTTTGGGCCTTGTAGTGAGGACACTCACCTTCTCTAAAGAACATGGAGGTTGAGTCCTGTAGGTTCAAGCACAGCTACTCTAACGTGGGAGGAAGGCTACTGGTCAAGCTTCATTGCTGGAAGTGTTTAAGATGGTTTTGCTGAAGCGTGGCCACAGCTCTTAGATACAGCAGGAGCCCTGGCTGGTACAAACTATCCCTTCACTGTGTTCTCAGTCCTGAAGCTCTTGTATTTTTCTCACCACAGGAGTACTTTGGGACCAGTTCACAGACAGAGGACAGAGTCTCGTTTGACAGGGTCTCATAGAAATGTGCAGGGAAAGCCTGGTTCTGCAGGGAACAGGGGTTATTTTATACAAACGATTAGACAAGCAGAATGCAGAGGGGCTAGATTATAACAGAAACCCTTGCTCCATGGTGTTTACTGATACCTACACTCTGGTGTCTGCATGCTCATGGTAATTCTTTTGGTCTCTTTATGAACAGACTTACTATAAAGCAGCCTCATTTCTTAAGCAGAATACTGATTTTTCAAAAGTGTGTCATTTTTTATTATGTACAAGTTAATGGCTTGGCTTTGCTTGAAGCAGTTTTAGCTTCCAAGAGGTATTCAAAATAGTAATATGAAGTGATCTGACAGGTAAATCATTGGTGCTACGTCTGGGATGAATAAAACGGGTTTTTTGTTTGTAACCTCCTGCTCAGCTCCATGGCTTGTCTATTATCTACTTGAAATACCAGCCTAAGGAGCTCTTAATTATTTGGTTTTGAGTCTTGTAGAAATGACATAACTGTTATCTGCTATGGTCAGAAATGGATGCAGAACACAGGTAGATCATGTCAGTGCATTCATACCCTTTCCAAAGACCAAAGGAGCCCATTACTGAGGATTTAATGGGAAGTTGTTTTCCACTGGGCCAAGGAATTTGTCCTAGCATTTGGTTAGGTTTATCTTACTGGGAGCACAAAGGTTTAGATAAGATGAGAACCTTTAATGTCAGCCACTGTCTCACAAAACAGCAATCCAAATAGCATGTTAGAAGCATCACAGAAGCACAGAAGCACAGAATTGCTGATGCTGGAGGTACCTTTGGACATCTTCCAGTCCCATTCACCTCCTCAAAGCCAGGTAAGCTGGAGCAGGTTCCCCAGGCCATGGCTATGTGAGTTTTTAGTATCTCCAAGGACAGACTCTATAACCAATCTGGGCAACCTGTTGCAGTGTTTGATTCTTATTTTTAATGGAGTTTCCTGTATTTCAGTTTGTGCCCATGTCCTTTCTTCCTGTCACTGGATAACAGGGGGTCTGGCTATGTCCTCTTCATACAGTCTCATCAGGCATGGATACACACTGATAAGATGTCCCCGAGACTTGTCTTCAGCAGGCTGAACATGCCCAGGTATTTTAGCCTCTCCCCATGCCACAGATACTCCAGTTCCTCAGTCATCTTCGTTGCCTTGCTCTGGGCTGAGAAGTCTATCACTGGACCCAGCTCTCCAGATGTTTATCACCCATGCTGAGCAGGGTTGGGGGGACCACCTTCCTCAAATTGCTGGCAGTACTGCCTAATTCAGTCCAGGATGCCACTGGCTGTCTTTACTGCATGTGTACAATGTTAGCTTACCTTTAACTTGTCACCCACAAGGACTCCCATGTCACTGTGCAAATCCACCTTCTAGTCAGTGAGCCTTCAGCTTGAGCAAATACTGTTATCTGACTGGCAGGAGGAAGCAGAGCTCATCTCAAGCAGCTTACGCAGGTTATCAGACCCAGGAGGCCTGGTTGCAGCTCTAGGTTGTGTTACACATCTGTGGTCCTTTAACTCATACAACACCACAGCACTAACCTCTCCAGCCTGTGCTGGCTTCCAGCTCTAGATTAAATAAGGGTCTCTATGTATTTCTTTCACTTGCTACAATAAACAGTTTTGGGGATATGGGATAACAGTCAACATGTTAAGCAACAGGTCAGTCCTGTGGGCTCTGGGAAACAGGGTCACCTTCTCCACAGGAACATCCAATGGCTGAGGTTGGTGAGCTTGAGACAGATGCATTAGGGGAGATGGTTCAACGCTCCTCATTTACAGTTTCTTCCATTTGCAATGTTACATTTATCCCATTTAGTATTCCAGGAATATTATCATTTATGCAACCAAATTTCTTTGATCTTCACCAGCTCACAAAAGCTTTCAAGATGCTTTGCAGTCTGTGAGTGGGAGTTGCAGCAGACAAGTTCAGGGGATGGATGTGCATCTTTTACCAAGCTATGACAGCAGGGTCCTCTGCTGCAGTTATTGCTGGGTAGGTTACTCGATTCCTCTGAATGAGAATACTTAGCACTTTCTGTCACTGGAAACATGTGGCCCCAAAGCAGGATGGATGGATGACACCACAAACTGGTTAAGCAGAGCTGCAGCATTGGAATATTGCTCAGCACAGGAATAGCAATTTTTCGAGGAGGAGCCATGCGTGTTTAATGAAAGCCCCTGAAGAGATTTGGGGTCATTCCACAGAATGACTAAAGTCAAACCTGAATATTAAAAGAATCAATTCACTGAGAAGAAAGCAAGAACCCTTCAGTGCAAGAGAGGAACTCTGCATTACCCCTAGAATGCTAATTAATTTTAGAACTAATTTGTCAAACCAGTGGTGTTAGGCAGATTTTCAAATCCAAGAGTATGCCAAGGTCAAACATCATGAACCAGATACTTTGCACTTTGTTTGCACAGAAATTATAGTGCAGTAGGAATTAGCCCTGTAAGTAACGGTACCACATGTGCTGTGAAGCTGATCTGGAGTGAACCATGACTGTATTGATGGAAGCAAATACAAATTCAGGACCAGGCATTAATTCTGTGTTTGGGACCTCGTTTGGTGACATTTAAGCAAAAGAGAAACAGGCAAGGAGGTTCACTTGACTGATTCATTCTTCTTTAATTCTTTGGCATGTTCAGCCATCATCTGTCCGCAACGGTTGTCAGCCAGCATCAAGGTGGGATCACAGACCTCACAGCTCAAGTTTAAGATCATATTGGAGGAAGATAAGATCTGATGACTCCTTCCTTCAATGAGTGTCCAGTTCAACAGAAGCTTTAATGCACAACTGTGTCTCACCTATTCTGCATTACATAGTCCATCAGAATAAGGGATGCACCGATCATCTCAAAATTATGAGACAGGTATCCATTGAACTACCCAAATGTGTTTGGCTTAAACTTTAAGTTCAAGGACATATCCTACTGGGTCCTTACAGTGAACTTAGAGCTCTACTTCATGGTAGCTGCAGGGCAAATGTTAATGTCAAAATAAATTATAGCAAAAGCAAGAAAACAATTAATGTTTTATTACTTCCTATGAGCTGAACAACTGTAATGGAAAACTGGACTAAAGGACAAAGCAACTTTTGTATGCAAAGCTGGAAAAGCATAGAATCATAGAACAGTTACAGTTGGAAAGGACCTTAACGTCATGTAGTTCCAAGCATGTTCTGCTGTGATGCAGATTTTCTGTTCTCTAAAAAATAGTTAATATTGGCTGAAGAAGAAATTTCAACAGATCTGAATCTTTTCCCACTACAGGATCTGTCCTAGACATTACATAATTGTAATAAGAAGGTTTCATGTCAGACTTACTAACAAATGTGGGGAATAATAACAATTCATTGGGGGAAGGTACAGAAAAGTTGAAATATTGATGTTGATAGTAACAGCAGTATAAATAGAAATAATAGAAATAGAAACAGAAATAGAAATGTACATCAGAAGCCCTGAAGCTGAGATTGCCTTTGAGTCTAGTATGTGCTAATGTTCAGAGCTAGTAGTATGAACACCACGACTCAAGCCCATTTGACTTGATACTAATGAGGATTTTCTAGTTTCTTCCTTTTGGGGTCCTTTTCAGCCTGGTACTTAGGCATGTACTTAAATATGATCCAGCACTTTCTTGAGCCAAACAATACTTCTACAAGAGAGCCTTTACGCTGTCACACCATCTTTGGTATTTATGACCAAAGAATTTTTTGAAAAGCACATTAATTTGACAAATTAGTGACTATAGCACCTCAACAGAAAAATAGGAATGTGGACAATAAACAAAACTAAATGCAAAACATTCTAAAATTGAATAATCAGGTAATTCTGAGGCCTATTTTGCTGTAATAAAGCGGTTCATCTGCCAAGATATATTTCAGCAATAATGAGACTGTTTCTGCCATTTCTTAATAAGAAGAATCTCATAAAATATTTCAAATTCAGACTACTACTCTGGCCAGTGTAGAGTCAGAATATTACACAGCTCAGTGAGAATTTGAATCATAGGAATAAGAGATGCTGAATATTCATTTGGTTCCATCTAACTACTGCTGACTGTGATCTCTGTTCAAATCCTTGAAGCCTAATTTTAATTAATAGGAATTATTTCTTAATATTCAGCCTGAAATTTCATTGTATTTCCCTTTTCCTTTTTGGAAGTTGTTGAATATTCATTGCACTCCCTGAATCTGCATTAATCCAGAAGAAGTTTTTCTCATGAAATGAGAATGGATGTGTGCTGAGTATAAGTAAGATAGTGGAGCTGCCTCAGGAAGCCAGGCATGTAAGTGTCCTCTGTTTCCTTTCTTTAGCAGCCCCAGAGCTCCCAGGCTATCTCCTTAAATATCTCTGCATAGGATGTCTGCTACCAGTGCAAATAGATAGTGACAATCTGTAATAGAAAGTGAAGGAAGGAGGCAGGGAGGGTTTCCACGGTGACTAGTCCATCATCAGAGTCCACGGGCAGAAATGAAATACCTGACACTGCGAGAGCTTCCATCACTATGAATCTCATATAGTTATGCATGTGTTTAAGTAGCCTCAGTAGTGGGTGACAGAAGGAGAACTGCTGTGCAAAATGAGAGGTCTTTGCTCTACCTCCTCACATTTGAGTTCAGTTCCACCTCCATAAAAAGGAAAAATTGCAGTGAAACAAGATCTCAGACCACTGATATTTTGAGACACAGGAAATGCTTCTGGATGGATGAGGGATGCAGGAGGCACTTAGGCATCGGCTAAGCTAAGTACCTCTTTTAGAGCAGTAAAAGCCTGACTCAGGACTGTCTGGAAAGAATCATGATGAAAAGCAATAACATCTCTTTACAGCCTCCTCAGAAGACGAAAGGCTTCAGGAAAGGTAGCCATGCAGGACCTGAAATAACTGATATCACTAGACCTGATTGCAACAGGACTCCCTCCAGCTTGGATTCCTCTCTGAACAGAGGCCAATGACAGATGAGGAACCCTATGGGGGATAATTATCAAATAAAGTGCCTGGGGAGAATGTTCTCTTTGAACTGCATCAGTTATTGGCAGTTGGCTTCTGCTCTGAAAAAGAACAGACTATGACCCAGAAATCTTTCCTGTGTGCACTCACAAGCAAAGTGTGAGGTGGAGTTTACATAAGCTTCCAGAAGTGGTGTATAGATAGGTATGTGGTTTGCAGAGCAGATGTGAGGTATGGAATGGAATGCTGGGCTAATAATTGTCACCCAGGTTTCCCTAACTGCCATTTGGATCACAGTGTGCACATGTGCAGGAGTCTAAAGGTACATGACTTTTCCTTCTTCAGTCTTGAGAATTTTCTCTTGTTACCCTGCATTAGGTATTACCGTGTATAAGGTACCATGTATAAGGTACTATGTTTGCATGTGTTATCATGAGTCAATGAGGGGTAACAGGCTCAGATGGTGCAAGAGTAGCTCTGCCTGGGAGTGTGCTGTCCCAGCAATGGGGATGAACTCTCTCCATGTGAAACCCCAGGGCAGACATTTCCAGATAAAGTGATAAAAAGCCTATATTGACAGCCTGTCTCATGAAACATGTTTTACTATTCCTTCTAATTCTGTAAACCTGGATAGCTACTACACCTTGGTCAATAAACCCTGATGTTTACCTCCATGACTGTCAATATTTATGCCATTATAGCATGATTCAGGGGTCAATAATCCCAGGTTCTTGTGCAGCAGGAAGCTTTAGGTATAAAATCAAGCCTCTCATGACAGATTTGCACAGTAATAAGCTCTGCAGGAGTCTCAGTCCTGAAATAAATATAATAGCATATTTTGTTTTGCAAATTCTCTTCTTGTATTGCTTGTAAAAATATTGTGCTTTATTTTACTTTATTTTATTACCATTAATTCTAAGTTCACATCTTATCTGAATTTAGAGTTTGCATTGTTTCAGGGAGAGACAAGCACATCATTTTTGAGCATTTTTCTCAGAAGGAAGTAGTAAGCTTTTATTGCTTGAAAAATACTTGAGGAAAACTGCATGTGCTTGGGTCCTCTGCACAGTCAGACAAGAGAAATGGACAACCATGACCTCCCTTCCAGTTAGTGTTGTCTGGCAATGGTAGCCTGGAGCAAACAAGCAGTCTGGCATTACCTGCAAGCCTCCTCTTGTGCTTCTTTTGATTCATGTCCAACCTGGCCTTGAACACTGCCAGGGATGGGGCAGCCACAGCTTCTCTGGGCACCCTGTGCCAGCGCCTCA
>JBCJKH010018182.1:0-10901 GCA_039877255.1 Loriculus beryllinus | reverse complement strand
TTTCTACTGCTATACTCTTTAACAGCCTCCTACAAAACGCATAGAACTCTAGTAGAATACTGAGGTCACTCATGTCTCTCAATTTAACACCACCTTAATAATTTCTATATTCTAGCACAGAGCAGGATTCTCATTTCCGTTGAGAAAAATTTCTCTGTAAGTAAACTTCTAAAAGTTCATATGGACGACAAATTCAAATGCTATTACCACTTTGAGAGCTCTGTGCCAACTCTTACCTTTCTCTCACTTCCAGCTCCACATTTTTCAGTGAAAGACACAATGGCTGATCAAAATCATACGTGTACCTATGTTGGGTCTTTTTCCAGGAATTACGTAATTCTTCATATTTCATATATTTTGTATATAATTGTTGAAAAACCCATCCACTGGGCAGCTTATATTCTGTGTGACTTGGGTGATTTGCTTTATCTCATCTCTAACACCTGGAGATATCATATCTTTTCTGCAAAACCATCTTTTACTAATAACAATGTGGGGTTTTTTATTTAGAAGCACCGTATACACAACAAGGACTATGAAGATGCATAATAAAGTTCATGGAATGTCCTCAGTGGTACTCAGTCAAACACAACTGCAAAAAAACATCTCTTGTATTTTTTAGGTTTTGGTGCAGCAGGCTGGGAAGAACTCTATTTTTATTGACAACTTCTATATAGATTTTTACATAGAAGGACCTCGAACTTCAAACATGTCTGCTAGCAAAGGTTTAGAACATATGAAGCAGTTTGGCAACTCTTAGAATTTAGTAGGAATTACTATCTTGCAAGACAGTTATGTCAGTTCTCCTAGAGAGTATTTGGTTGCTTACCTTTCACAGTAAGAAACACCTCTGTCAAATAGTACATGGAGCTGACAGAAGTTTGGCCGATGAACTTCCTTTACAACTCTAGAAAAAAATCAGTGCTATACCCAACTCTTTTCAAGCTGTTTGCTATAAGAAAGGAAATATTTTTATAAGAATATATTGCGTAGATGAAACATAGCACTTTGCCATCATGTATAGGCTTTTGCTCTGAATTATCTCCAAGTCCAGATGTTTCCTTCAAAACCCTTTGCTTTAGAAACCATAGAAAATTTCCCTCTTGAAATTTATTCTCTGTAGAAAAGGAACCCTGCCACTTACCAGCTCTGGCTGGCTGGTTTTGACTTTTCTGACTGTAATATAGGCAAAGTATTCTGCAATAAAAGAAGGGGACTTTTAATTGTGTTTTAATTCTTCTCCACGATTCTGAGACAAAGTGGGCTTAACAATCTGGACCTATATAAATTGTTCTCATCAGTTATCTTATGTCTTTTTTAACAACCATATAATTCCTACTCTGTTGCCTCTTTATCCCATATCACAGCATGTTTTCCTCGGGTGTGCCAGCAACATACTGCCATTCTTAGTTCCAGCCCTTAAAATAGATGTCATCCTAGTAATATTGAAAAGTTTATGTCTGTGCTATCTATAGTCACATAGGGTAGAGAGGACAGTAAGGAAAGATGTTTCTATGTTTGGCTTTCAGAATAATTTTTATTTTTCAGAGGAGGTGGGTTTATTCCACTGAGAAAGTTCTATAATGATAAAATATAGTAGGAGAAATCATTCAGGGGCTAGCATCCAGCATTTACTAGCTCTGATAAAAATTAAGAGAACCTTACTAGAAAGGAAAACAAAAAAGCTTTACCAGTCCAAAGTCAGATCGGGTTGCACAGGGCTCTGCCTAGTCAGAAAATGAAAATCTGCAAAGAGGATAATATCACGGCCTCTCTGGGCAGTTGTAATGCTTAGCCATTCTCCCTCTTCATGTCTAATAAGAAATTCTCTTCTTGGCTTCTGTCATTTCACTGTGTATCTCAGAGAAGACTGGCTCCATGTTCCTGTGACCCCTATTTAGGGAATAGTTAGGCTCCCCATCATTCTGTTTTTCCTTCTCCAGGCTAAACAAATGCAGTTCCCTTAGCATCTCCTCATTTGTCAGGTGTTCTACCTCCCTGAATGTCTCAGTGGTCCTACACTGAACTCTCACTTTTATCAACATCTCAACTTCACTCATAGCCTCAAAACACAGTCATATTACCACTCACGTGTTCATTTTTGTCTTATTACAAGAAAGATACTGAGGTGCTGGAGCAGGTCCAAGGAAGGGCAAAGAAGCTGGTGAAGTGTCTAGAGCACAAGTCTTACAAGAAGCGGATAAGGGAACTGGGGTTGTTTAGCCTGGAGAAGGCTCAGGGGGGACCTACTGCCAGGGAAATGGTTGAGTCACCATCCCTGGAAGCATTTCAAGGACATGTAGATGTGGTGCTTAGTGACACAGTCTAAAGGTGGATTAGTGGTGCTAGGTTAATGGTTGGACTTGATGATCAGGGTCTTTTCCAACCTAAGTAACTTTATGATGGCTCGAGCATCATTCAGATGACAAAATGAGGCAGGATACATGAGCATCTATGAGATATGCATTTTTATTTTACAATCAAAAGCATCTAATGGGTGATCTTTTCTTACCATGGAAGTCATGACTGCTTTGAAACATACTGTGAAATTCGTATTTCATATGTAGACTAATTAGTTGGAATACAATAAAGGATTCCATATTCTGATATGCTGCTAACCTTCCAATACAATGACTTTACCCTTTCTGGTAACCAATGGTCAGTTGTTTGGTTTGGTTTTTTTCTTTTCATTTAAGAGCTACTATTGCTGTATTTTGCCTTCATAAAATTTCTGCTTTCACATACACACAAGTAACAGAAAAGTTAGGATTTTTCATTTTGTCCTCTTTATTTATTAAATAAAGGAGAAAATGCATATTCCTTCATGAAAGTTTTGTGCTGGGGTGGAACTTGCCATTATTTGTAATTTATCATTTAATTAAAATATAACTTCTAACAACTAAGCCATCTTTCAAACATATCTCCAATTATTGTCCTAGTGATTTATTATAT
The DNA here is from genome assembly GCA_039877255.1 of Loriculus beryllinus. Lineage (NCBI taxonomy): Eukaryota > Metazoa > Chordata > Aves > Psittaciformes > Psittacidae > Loriculus > Loriculus beryllinus. Next base: position 7,949 of record JBCJKH010018182.1, on the reverse strand, counting down.
TAATTCTCTCCCATTGGTAAAAAGGAAGTAATTGCTGTTCTACTCTAGCATGTTTCGTTCCAATTTTTACTCCCTATAAATGTGTTGCAGTTCTTCTGTTGGCAGTGAGAAAAACTCTCTATAAAAGCAGCATTTACAGCAGTTTCTCTCCGAGCCAAGGAATACATATGCAGCTTGACATTTTGGAGTATCTGTTTTCAAGCACTGATGTACAGTAGTTATTAGAGCTATTGCTCTTACTATTTTACACTGCCTTAAAAGTGAACCTTACGCTGACTTTTCTTGCTAACTTTTATGTTACCATAAAGTAAAAATATGGCTTTGCATAAAAATAAATATCTATATGGACAAAAAGTCTTCATGCAGGTTTCCAGGATCTTCACTTTTTAGTTACTGGAAAACAAAACTAAGAGAAATAAAATCAGTCTCTTTAAATTACTGGAGGGCCTTCTTAATTTCATTACGCACCAACTGCAAACATAGATTACCTTCAATCTCAGAAACAAACAATTCATTCATTTCTGAGGGATGTGCATGTTTTCTCGTATCTCACCTGTCTTCTTAAATAATAACAGCAAAAAAAACCAAAAAAAACCCAAACATTTTTGCACTCTGATTTCTTGTTGTAAAGAAGGGCCAACCTTCTAATCATAACATCTTCTGAACCAAATTTAAGACAAAAAGGATTCTCAAGTTCTTGCTAAAAGACAAACACAACCTGCCTCAACATTTCTCTTTACAAGATTTACGATCAAGCCTTCCAGGTAACCCTCCTCCCCCGGGGCATTCACAAGAGGAAATAGAAAGAAAAACAATTCTTTTCTTGTTAAATATAAATTAAAATTATATCTAGAAAGACTAAATATTCAGTAAAAATGTAAACTGAAAAACCTGTATGCACACAAATTACTGGATTAGATTTTGTCTAGATTTCTGAGCAAAGACATGCTTTTAGACTACATGCCGTAGTGTGTAAAAAGGAGGAGGAAACAACTTACTTTTACTTGCCCCTTTTTTATACTTTAGGGGCATTATGTTACTTTCTTTGTTTGTGACAGGGACCTTCTTAAAGTATTTAACAGACTAGTCTGATCTCCCATAAAGACTGTAGTCTTTGATGTATCTGTCCCCAAGACACTGGGGCAACAGACTCATCTTCTTACACCTCTTTCATTCATTCACTACAGTCTGTACCATTACTGATTCTATTCAAATCCTCAGCAAAGCACAACTACTACACCCCTAGAGGTCCTACACCTTCACAACAGGCCAAGCATCAGAACTCTCATTAATGACTGCAGAGAATTGCAGTACTGACATAAGAACATTTCCTTCAGCTGTTTATTGGGGGGAGAATGGGACTTTTTCAAAGCAATATAGAAAAGCCCCATTTTAAAGCATTTTTTTAGTTACAAAATCTGCTCAAGGAATTCTCACACAGTAAGTTCTCTACTCGTAAATAACATCTATATCTAATTAATAAACATGCAGTGTTTTCATTTTAGCTTGAAATCTCCTTTTAACTAGAGCAAGATTGCCATTTTTATAAATTTCAGTCATAATCAAATTCTCAAGTTCTTTGATCCAGCTGCTTAATGTACTTTTACATAAAGTATGAGTTTATCGTTATATATTTAATGTAGATTTATGGCTGTATGAGATTAACTATTTTATCATTAAAGTTTCTGGATGAAATATAAAGAACTTGCAGATAGTTGAGAATAAGTGTATCCACATGTCTTCCAATACAATCAATAGAACGTAGTTTCTCCTTGATGCCAGTAAGACTCTTTCAATGTGCTCATTAGGCAAGTTTCAAATACCAGCCACACAACCAGGGATAGCAGTTATCATTTTCCCTCTTTGAAAGATATCTAGGGAAACTCAGTGCTGTTACTTTGTGGTCCACAGGAGGACAAAGACATTTCTGGAAACGGTCCTTAAAAAGCAATTTGATTTTCACTGCATACAGGCAACCTCACAAAGGTGGTATGTAACGTACCAGTTCTACTCTGTTTCAAAATACTTATGGTGTTCCATTCAATTTGTCACAAATATTTTTAGACAGCAACTCAAGAAAGCAAAAAATGGTATTCTTTTCTGCACATTACTGTTACTAAGAAAATGAAGAAAGGACTCTGGGCAACTTGCAGTATCCTTTTAATTTTCACAACACCATAATATTTTTCCCAATGCTTTTCAAGAAACTCATAGGATGACCCACTGCTAATGTTAGATGATGATAGTCATGAGCAGATTGCTAGCTCATTTGGTCTTCAGGAACTGCTTCAGGCTCTGCTTGTGATCAATCTGCTAAGAACATCCTGTTGCCTTACTATTTCGACATCCACTTACACACATGCCACATCGCTCTTCATTGACTCTGCACCACCACTACTTTATTATTTTCTTTCTGAAGCCACAGAAAGCACCAGTCTGAATACAACCCCCACTGAAAATCCAATAGATAGAAATCATTACTATTAGAGAAGCAAAATGTTCTTTGCATGTATCAAACATTTGACTGCCTTGGGATTCAGAAGCTGTATATACTCCTACTGCTCTTCTTGCACGGTTCTTCATCTAGAAGTGAGGAAAAAGAAAAACCATACAGTACAACCAAGTTGAATGCATGGATTATGGTTTTCCACAGCATTCTCATTTGGTGACAATAGAGGTTTTGTCAGTAAAAGTGGTATATCACAGCACCAAATTCTGGTACACAGTACCTTTGTTTCATGGTTACAAAGAAATTACGTATTTTATTTTGTAATTCAACAATTAACTATTTTAAAAGATCTTATTATTGCAATAAATTAAAAGTTTCCTGAGCTATGAAAAGCAAACTTTTCGGGTTCCTTTTCACTGTTTTAAAGGAATTTTTATTGTAGAGTTTGCTATTTAAGCATAATGTGTCATTTCTTGGGCTTTTAAATAAAGTTGGTTGTTTAAAAATCACGTTTTTTAATTTTCCAGCATGGTCACACAACTCAGGAAATGATGTCACACTCCTAGTGCCAGAAGTCAGGTTGGAAGTCCTAAATCTCAGCACACTTTCTCAGCCAGTGACGCAAGCAGCCTGCTGAAGTGAATGAAACCTTTGTCTCCAACCAGCATCTTTCGTGGTTTTTTTAAGAACTCTACAAAGCCTAGCTCCTGAATATGCTCACAAAGTAAGCTTGAAACGATAAAAATCTCTAAAGTGACAAAATAGGTTTCAGAATAGGATTCAGACCTCTCAGGATTAACTGCTGACAACATTCCTGTGTTTTAAATAGCAACTTCTTTTTTACTGAAAAACGAACCAAATAACCAACAAAAACCACACACACAAAAAAAAAAAATAAAAAAAATAAACACCATATAAAATCTAATCCCCCATTTTGAAACAATTAACAACTAATATGCTGATTCCAAACAGCAAATATGCCATGCAGTAAGTATTACCCACAGGAACACTGAGAGGCTGCTTCTTTCCCTAAGCCATATCAACAATTCAGGAAACACTTCAGATGACGCTTAACAAACCACAGCACAGTAACGTAAATATAGCCATCTATATATGGTTATAATTAATGGAGAGAAAAATTAGGGTCCAATCCAGGTGACCATCCAGTAGGTGTTTAGGGCAAGCTGTTCACTCTCCAGTAGCTATCCATGTTTTTGCAAGTAACTCTTGCAGCATGAGATGAGGAGAGACCAAAAGCTGTGCTGCCACCAAAGCAGTACCTGAGGCCACCGGTAAGAAAACCCACTAAGACATCTTTCATTTCTTCTACAAGTCTTCTCCCCATCCCCAGAACTGTATTAAGCTGGGCTCAACTCAAACAGCTATCAATAATGATCGTGACACTGAATCTTCACACTGTTATGCCAGCTGAGTGAATTCAGACTAAAAAGCCTTAAAAGTCCAGTGATAACCCTTCAAGTGCATGAAACAACTTTAAACAGCAGACTCATACATATCTCAGTCCTTGTCTATTCACTCCAAATTATTCACAACACCCAGATCACATTGCATAAATCTCTGATGAAAGTCGCCACAATTTTTTAATCAACAGTGAGTGCAGTGCGGGCTACTTGTGTTTGTAAGCTCTTAGCATGTTTCAATGAAGTTCTCCAGCAATACAGTATCAATATTTACAGAGCTAAATCTGTGGCACTGCAAGAACATGAAGTGCCACACATCAACTCCAGCTCTACAGCAGGTGAAGAGCCTGTGGGGAACTACTTCAGATCTTAGACATTGCCATTTCCTGAAACATAGAAAGAACACAACGTCACACAATATCCTGGACCAACACGATTAAGTCTACTCCTTTAGCAAATAAAAATCAAATTCTGGCACTCTTTTGGTCTCTCATCTCTAAAGCCCTGCACACAAGTTTACTAGTTAAGAAATATTGCATAATTCTCTACACCAGGATCATTTTATTTTTTTCTATCTTGGCATCAAAGGTACAACCCCTATTTATGACAACCCATCTAAATATCAGCCATACTTCTGTAGAACTGTTGCAGCTTATGCCCAAGTCAAATGAGTGGAAAAGCATCAAAGGTCTTTTCATGGAGGTCAGTGAAAGAAGTGGTTTCCCAAACAACTAGTTGTCTTTCTCCTCCCCTTAAGCAAGCATCCCAGGCTTTGACTACCTGTGTCAATGGTACTTTCTTTACATTGAGCTATCCCCCAAACAGAGGGAAAACCAATACAGGTTGCCCCTGGGTAATTACAAATCGGCCATTTCCAGTGCCACTTGAACACAAAGGGGCACAGCAGCCACTGTACAGTTCTGCTCACCTATCACAAAACTTCACCACTACCCCCCTGTCAACCATGAGAATCTAGGACACAAAGTACACAATTACAAGGGTAAATATTTATTCATGTGCTGAAGCAGCACAAATGTCGTTTTAAACACGGTTCTTATACCCAAACACAAACAGACTGATCACTAACACCCACATTACTGATTACCAATCATGGTAAAACTTAGTCATGCAATTACATTTTTGCAGCATTCTTGCTGCTTGTGTATGTATCCAGATGTCCCTGGAGTCAGTCTTGCTGTAGTTACTTATCTATGATAACAGACCACACTGAGTGGGTTTCAAAGACATGTCAGAGGGGCTAGGACACTGCCGTTATCTTGGTTATGCAGGTGTACCTTTTATCCTTAATGGACAGCTTTAAACTTCCAAGAAGCAAAGACCTTACTTCAAGGGCCAGGTTGTTCTTCAGTTTGCTTTACTTAAGTGTGAACAATACTAAAGCATCCAGCAAAATTCCACTACATCATTACATTACAGTGTATAATCTGAACACACAAATTAACAAAGTTAATATTCTATCACACTGTAAAGACTGAATGATACAATCATTAGGGACGCCAATGTTTGTAACACCTCCCAAAGGGCTGCAGCTTCAGGCAGGCAGGGGGCAGGCACCCGGGCTCACTGCCATCCTTTCTTACACAGGTAGCAGCAGATTCTCTCATTTCTACTTTTAACTTGTGCCAGCACAGAAGACTGGTCCCATTTGTAACCTCTTTGCTAGGCTAAACTGTCCTGCAGAAACATCCCACGCCTTTACACCAGCCTTTGTCAAATCCCACCGACACCGTATTTTCACCCCACAGACTACAAGCCACTGACCAGAAATCATGGGGCTGTTTTCACCTTGTTCTATACAGCCTCTACATTCAAACTACAATACGGCTGCCAGAGGCCACCGGTGTGAGAAGCCGCCAGTGGAAACCGCCATTAGGCGAGGCCAGCTTTGTTCCCAGCGCTGCCGCCTTTGCAGAGCTCTTTTACTTACCACTTTATTCGTAATTGAGCCATTTGCCAGGAGATGGCAGCATAAGATAGAATATCCTGAAATTTGGTCCCAGTTGTTGCTGAAAAGTGGTGTCTCCGGCATGGAAATACGGGCTTCCTAGGCAGCCTTTTACTGTATAAGATCTCCATTTACAGAAGTAAGCGGTGGGCTACAAACCCTTTCTACTTAACTTAGTTTTTAAATGACAAGGTTGATAGCAGCAGGTAGAAACCAATTTGTTTAAAGCATGTTCAGGTCTGGTGACAGCAAAAGCTGCAGTCACACAAGGGAGCGTGAGCCAGGATCAGAGGCCAGCCATCACTTTTCCTGGTTGAACTTCATGAGGTTCTTGTTATCCCACTCTTCCATCCTGCAGAGTGACTCTCCCTTCCAAAGCATCCACTTCCCGACTCAGTTTGGTATTGCTGGAAGACTTGGTCAGGGTAATCACATCTTTCAGACCATTTACAGAGTATTAAAGAGCATTGGGCCCAGTATCGATCCACTAGTGAACAGACTGCCGCTTTGAAAAGGAGCCACCTTTTCACCACCAGCTCCTGGGGGCAGCTGGTAAACCAGATCCCCACTCACAGCACAGACCACTTATCTAGACTACATGCATCAGTTTCTTGAGGAGAGGTGGGAAACCATATGGACAATGTCCATCACTCTCCCCACACCAAGTGAGCCGGTCACTTTGTCATAGAAGGCAATCAGGTTTGTCAAGTACACTTTACCCCTACTGAATCTGTGCTGGCTTTTCCCAATCACATGCTTCATTTGATTTCATTGTGATAGCCCCCAGGAGGATTTGTCCGTAACCTTCCCAGGAATTGAAGTCTCAGATACCACTGGAAATTCTGGAATTCCTAAAATAAAAACATACAGGGAATGCTGATCTGCAGGTCAACAGTCTGGATAAATTTAAAAAGAAATGTATTCACAACTGATAAACTGGTATTCTGCTGAAACATTGTGCTGTAAATTCTTCCACATTCTAAATGGAGTTTCATGAATAACACTTGACCATATAAAATACCAGAACATCAGGAAAAGAACTAGCTTTTATATCTTCATAAGCCTTTACGTAACCTTGGACAATTTGACCAGTTACAAAGAAATGTGTACTGTAATAGCTCTATGTATAGCTGACACAAATTTATCAGATTTATGGCATTAATATATCTGATTTATGGTATGAATTAATTTTTTGTGCTTACCTCAAATATCAAATGCCAATTTGATGCTTCTAGGTCAATTAATTAGTTGTATTAGTTGCAAGCTTACTTAAATTACCTTTCTCAATATATTATGCTTGCAGAATAAATTATTCATCTCACAAAACTTAGCTAAAGAGTCTTGCCTCTTCCTAGCCACAGTATTTACATCAAGGCAACAAACAAGCACCACAGTATTTGTCTTAACTAATTAAATTATGAGGAATAGACTCAAGTATGCCTAAAAAAAGATACATGGAGCTTACAATTTGTCAAACTGTAAGCTATACAAGTTTGGGACTCAGAAAACAAAGACACACATCTCCAGGAGGTATGTGTTATTGTACTATCACCAGAGGTCTATGCTTTACAACTTTCTTTTGCATTATGTTACTGCCTTTTCAGCAGAAGATAAATTTTGTGGTTTGGAAATAAGAAATACACTTTCGTGTGCTGGACTTGAGTGTGTGTGACTGAAGCATGTTAGTAAGCCCACATTTGTTAATGTATTAGTGAATGTCTGGATCACATATTTGTGTAGAATGTTTTAGTGTCTTATTTCTTCAGTCACCTGTTATAACAAAACTCAATAAAACCTATTTCAATTTAGGAAAAAAAATGCATGCTGACTAGTAACAGAAAGCAGATGTTTGGTGGGATACTGCTAGCAATGGTTTATATAAATTCATCTAACTTGATAGCTGCAGGTATAGGTTAAAAATTACATTTTTTGATAACTGTTTCTCCGTATATTGGGACATTTTATTTTCATCTTCAGTGTGTGCATACTTAACCAAAGTTTCATAGGTCTTGGTCCTTTTTTCATTTAAAAAACCATACAAGAGTATAGAAATGTTAGGTGTTACATGGGACCTTGATTGTATATATATTCATATATATACATTATATATATA
>JBCJKH010018176.1:0-14145 GCA_039877255.1 Loriculus beryllinus | reverse complement strand
CCTATAGGCCCCCTTCAGATACTGGAAGGCTGCTATGAGATCACCACGCAGCCTTCTCTTCTCCAGGCTAAACAGTCACAGCTCTCTCAGCCTGTCCTCGTATGGGAGATGCTCCCATCCCCTGACCATCCTCATGGACCTCCTCTGGACTTGTTCCAACAGTTCCATGTCCTTTTTATGCTGAAGACACCAGAACTGCACACAATGCTCCAGGTGAGGTCTCATGAGAGTAGAGTAGCGGGGCAGGATCAATCTATCTACCAGCAGTCACTTGCTGAGACTCTCCCCCACACCTGGAGCACACCTGGGGATGCAGAAATGCTCTGTGTCCTCCAGAAGCCCCATCTCAGTCTCTCTGCTCCTCCTGGTCCTCCCTTTTCATCTCCCCAAAGCCAGACCTGCTCCCTGCAGCACCAGCAGACCACCTTGAGGCACCAGCACTTTAGAACTTTGCTGCCCACCTCTGGGCTGCTCCAGGCTAGCAAGGGCAGTTCATGCACTTTTAGGCTGGAAGGCAAAGCCTTAAAGATGAGAAAACCAGTGCTCTGAGCTATTGCTTGCTATCAGACTTTGCATCTCCTGTTCAGGCTGCACAAGACGGTTTTGTAGAACAACCAATACTGTGTGTTTCCATTGCTAGCTGTTACCACGACATAAGCAAGGCTGTGTCAAGGCTAAAAAGCTTCCTTAAATAAGTGCACTGATAAGCCTGTCTAACTGCTAATTGCTGTTTTTATGTCTCGTTGCTAGTTTTTAGACTTTAAGGTCTTTGTGTCTTTGCTTAATCTGCTTTTTTGCAACAAAAACACTTATAGGAGTGTTGATAGTATAGCAAAGCAATGATAAACACAGCCACAGAATAATGGCTTGGCTGTGCTGTCCCTCCTTCACCACAGATGAGTGGAAGACCTATATTTGGGTTGTGGCTAACCTACACCTGGTACGTCACAGCCCAGCCCCTGCCCTCCTGCACTTCATATTGACTAATAATAACAAAAACTACTTTGCGAGCTGTTTACCACCCACATGTATCAATCCCCCCTAAAAAGCCCCAGAGGAAATAACATGAACTAAGAGGCTTTTTCTATTTATAAACAGAAAAAAACATGATTCCTAGTAATAAAAAAGGCAGATGTTTATCTACTACGTCAGAAATGTTGAGTTGGTTTTTTGAAATTCCAAATGTGAAGTTTCCTTTGCTTATGTCAAAGTTGTTTCATCTTCACTCACAACCTACACCACCACCTCCTCTTTCTCATTATCTTCACCTCACTCCTTCCCTCATTCCTTGCCTTGCCTGGCTACATGTGAAAGGACTGCTCAGGCTCAGCCAGCATGACAGCAAAACCCCACTGACACAAGGGCTCATGGAGCTTTTCATTGCCCATGATGCTTCTGCAATGTGTTTAAGTTCATGGTAGAAACCTACTGCAGCTACATGGATCTCACTTGTTTAGTGCATCTGGCAAAGGCTTTGGAAAGAAGCAGGGTCTCTTTGCTTTCTCCATCCTCTGCCTCACTTTCCCTGTAAAATGGTAGAAATCAGGTAGACCTTTCTTGTAAAAGGTTTTGAGCTCTGGGGTGGAAGAAGTATATTAAGCTCCGAGGTTCAAGTATTTTGCAATAGATCCAAAAGCATCAGCAGGTCCTCTTGCTCAGTGCTGGCTTCAAACATTTCTCTTCCCAAAGCATCCACAGAAGCAGCAAACAAATGCAGAGCAAGGGTTGGTGGCTTCCCTTGCAGAGCAGGCAACCGCTCTCCTCCCACCCTCTTCTCTTGAGCTTTGGCTAAGAAACTGTAGGCAAAGTCATTATTGTCTCATCTAAAATTACCCTTCACTTTCAAGTGATGCTGACAGATGGTGAGGCCGTATGTTCACACAGCTCCCACCCGGGTGAGTGTGCTGCTTCCCTCATGGAGCTACTGGGAAAGTGGGACACAGCAGGTGCCATGGCACTGGTCAGGCAGGATGGCTGTGGCAGAGACCAGACCTGAGACCTGATTTCCTTTCAGTCTGAGTTTCACCGAGACCAACCTCATCTAGAAAACAGGCAAAGCAAAACAAAACAAACCAGCGTGTCGAGACACATCCTGAAACTGCCTCGTACATTTGACAGAGGCCACAGAGCAATAGGACATTATTGCATCTGAGTGGGTGCCTCTAACTTTCAATTGTTTTCTGTGTTTCTATTCATTCAAAGCACTGTTTGAGGCTGCACTTTGCAGTTTCCCATCCTGCATGTTCTGAGAAACATCCTCTGTTGAATGTTTTCCCTGTTAAACCGTAGCAGTGGCAGAGTAAGGAAATGATTTGGGCTCTATTTTCATTACTTTACCATGAGAAATCTGAGTGATTTTATTTTGTCTATTTTATTTATTAACTTTATTATTATTTTATTTTTATTATCAATTATATATATTATATATTATTTTATTTATTAACTTTATTTATTCATTCAAACTGATGAAAGAAGAAAATTTGAACCTGGGTCCATATGGATGTAAGGAAAGAAAAATTCTGACTAGTGGAAATGAGTTAATGACAGGTGAGGTGAAAGAAAAAACCCCGACACAAGGATTTCCACTTTTCTATCTTTCTGTCTGATTCTCTGTCAGTCCAACAGAAAAGTGAATCCATGAGACTGAAGTTAGTTAAACATTATTACCATGACACCTTGAAGGAAATGGCAGGCCCATCATGACTTGAAGTCTTTGATATGAAAGCTAGCTGTCTTTTAAAATTAAATCTTCCAGTCTATTTGAATTTCTTGGTTCAGTAGTGCTCAATAAGGTAATTTCTAAGGAATTCAGCAAGAGAATCAGTACTGATGTATCCTGGGTGACGGAATTGGCTCAGTAGGTGAGGCACAGCCTTGGGTAATGTATCCAGCATAAATACACATATTTGTTTATATATCACTAAAAATGCATTAGGATTCAAGACAAACTGTCCACAGTATAATATGTCTGCAGTGCTACCCATTCTTCATCTCACTCCTATTTTAATTTATCTACTATTTGACTGTCATGAATTCAAGGCTGAAGCTATCTTTTATGTGCACAGCCCTTACACAGCCTGAGCTACCAAGTGCTTGATGAGCTCCCTGTCCTGACTTAGAAATGATCCAAACTTTATTCTCCAGGGAATAAGCCACCTTTAATCAATGAGAACAAGACTAGAGTCTCAGTATTTTCCCAATCTCTTTAAACCCTGAGAAATAAAAGATGTAGACTTGTGTATGCTATGCCTGCACCACAATTTTCCCCCGTGACAAAGAAAGCCTTGGTTTTCATCTTCTGGGTATATACTCAAGGCTGAAACTATATTAACACAACCAATACAAAGGCCAAAACCAAGCCCAAAGCTCAAGGGCAATAAACCAATCTATTTTCACTTGAAACGAACTGGGGATTTACACAGTGCAAAAAACTGTCGCAGTGCAACCAAGTACCTGATAGCCAAGGCTGGTGTTGTCAACCTTTATATTCCCAGTAGACAAAAGTGCATAGATAGCAATTCACAGTGCTTAGACTTCATGCTTATCTTTGTTTCAGACTCCACGAAACTTTCATAATGAAACCCCCAAAAACAAGGGGAAATGTATGGTTTGGTCTGGAAACCATGAGCAATTCTGTGGTTTTGCACAGGTTTGCACTGAAACTAGACCAAAGTAGGTAGTTTCTTCTAGCTTAATTTCATCTAAAGATTTTGAATGCATTCATACCTGAAACTGAGAACGAAATGTAGGGGGCATAAATCCATACAGCTTAAAAGAAGGAAAAAGGGTGAAACCGCAAGTCAGGTTTGCTGAGTTTAGCACCACTTTGAGTTGCTTTGCATGGTGTTGGCTGCTGACTCATTAAACTGTGGACCCCATGACTCTTTGGCTGCTCATGGCTAATGCGTGCCTTGTGGCTTTCTTTCCGCTTTGCCCAAATAAGCTAGAAATCCACATGTAGGCTGGCAGGCCTCCGGCATGGAAAAATCTCAGGAAAAAGTATGAGGAAGTAGTATTGCTAGAAAACCCCGTGCTATTTGCTACAGTACTTCACATTGATGGCTTCTTTTGATTGTCATTTGGGCATCTCAGTGTCCAACTCTTTTGTGTAGGGTGAAAAACCTGCTTTTCCAACAGGAAAACCTGCTGTGTGTTGTATGCCCATGAAAGTACTAAGACATTTGCACAAAGGCATCAAAGAAAGACATAAAGGAAATTGTGGGGGTGGGATTCAAGAACAGACAAGATAAAATTTATCAGTCTGCATAAACTAAGACTGACATTGTTAAGATTCCTGGGTTACATTAATTCAAGAGAAGCTGAAGTAGAAATGATATGAATATCAATGGGGACGCTGTGACTGGAATTCAAGACAGAAACACTCAATTTAATTCCGCGGAGAGCAAACAAAACGGGATCCACGGTGAACAAGTCCTTCTTGTGGATAAGAAATCCAACTTTGATAAAAGCTTTGTGCATTTTTAGGGTGACTGTTCTAGTGAAAATGCTGGCAGGTACAGTATTTCTCCAGACAGTGTTGTTCGTAAGGACAAAGAACTGTCACTCAAGCCTGATTATATTGATTTTGCTTTTTCATTCTCCTGTCACTTCTACATCTTATCTGGCTTATGTAAATGAATAGCCAGTTTTTCCAAAGGTGATCATGCCCTGGCAGTCATAGCTGCTGTGATGCAGTGATGCCTCGATTTCCTTATCCCACTGTTACCACCCTTCCTGGATGCACCAAAATAAGATAGCTCTCAATCCCTGGATCTCTCTGTTTGACGACCACCTTGTATAGTTTCACTCAAAGACACAGTGTGTTACACTTAGTCGGTGGCTGCTACCCTCAAAAGGGTGATATAAAAGGTGGGCATGATTCTTCACATGAACAATAGTGATCAATCTCCCAGCCCTCTGCCTGCTAATGAGGGTCATAAATCACAAGCATGCCCAGTCACTTCCCTGCCTTCAGCTATCTGAAAGATATCTAAACCAAGCAAATTGGCTGTTTCTATAACATAGGCTGGGAACACAAACATTACCAAACTCATTCACCCCACTTGACTCAACTATTTTAAGCTAGACTGAATCACTTTGCTGAGAAAGCACAGTCTAGCTAACAGTGATGTCTGCCTTAGAATTGGTCTGTGGAGCTGAGAAAGATTCCATCCAATGCATTTATGAAGACCTTGTCCCTTTTCTGTGAGTAAAGCTTGTGAAAAGCCAAGCAGCTCGGAAAATTCACTGCAGAAAAATGCTCATCCCGAGCTGTATGTTTGCATAACTGTAGATCAGTGTCACCATAAACTGCATAGGGCCGGGATCTAAACAGCTCTGTTCGGAGATGCTGATTGCAGTCAAGTGCTACCCAGCTCCAAGGAGGGAACTTGCAGTACTTTCATGATGATTTTTGTCTTTAACTATGGCTGTGGGAGACTAGAAAAAAAGCTACTGCTTGAAGGTGTCCCAACCCTGAAAGTTCAACACACTTCTTATGCACAGGGAACACAAATAACGTTGAAGTTTTGACATTTATCAGACCAACTAGCCTTTAGTTCAGGATTCCGCTTCTTATTATGGTAAGTTATTAAAAGTGTCATATTCACACACAGGAAACCCCTTATTATTACAGCCTAACATTTCCAGAACAATGCCCCTATATCTGTGTCCACAAAGACAACTGAGTTCCCCTTTCCGTTTAAGAGGCACTGTCTCCTTTCCAACACTATTGCTCACCCCATGCCTCACACTCCTCCTTAGATGGGGTGGGAGGGCCACATACAGATGCAGAATGCTGCTCGAGTCTGATCCTGTCCCATAACTCGGACTCCACCTGATGTTTCTTTACCTGGCTCATCACCATTATAATTTTCCAGGTTTTCTGGGTCAAACCATAGGCCTTTTTGCTGCATAGCAAGTCAGCTCATACAATCTGAAGGCCGCTTTCAGACTTACAACATGCAAATCTCCTACACATATTGAGTGTAAGATCCTTTTCAGGATTGAACCTTGCTCACCCTGATGCATTTCTCTGCCAACCCTGGCTATACCTGGATACAGCTGGATTTGGTTTGTCTTCCCCTTCACACAACACATGGTCCTGGTGTGCCCCCTGCAATATGCATCCAAAGTCCAGCACAGTGAAATGGAGCCGTTCCCTTCCTTTCACTGGGTTTTGATGCTCATGGTTATTTTTTCCTGCTACCCAAACCCATTTATTAGAACTTGCTTCTGCTGACCCAAAACCATATCACAGGTTTGCCAAGATATTCAGCTGTGTCCAGAGACTTCAAGAACCATATTCAGATGAGCAAATGCCCCTTTTCTCTCTCTTAATGAATTTGAAATTGATATAATCCTCTTTTTCTGACTGTAGACCCCAAAGTAGGCACCAGAGTGTGAATATGTTTCTAGGTGGCTCAATTTTTTATGATGCTGCTTGAACCACACAGAAATATCCTGGTTTTCAAGAAATAATGAGAATATTATGAAAATAGAATAACTGAAATTTCAGGTATCTGGAATCTCTGGATGTGCCTAAAAAATCATATAAATAACTGCTTTATTATTATTGAAGTCATTTAATTATCCCATTTCTTCCAGCTTTGTGACTCATGCATCATCTTTTTCATGTTACTCCCAAGTCATTAATCAGAATACAAAGGGCTTTAATACCCAGAAAAGAGCTTTTCTATTTGGATTGACTCTTACCAGCAAAGCTCCCTGCTTTGAGATGGATGCTGCATGGGAAGAACCATTGCTGTTTGGCAGACAAGTGCTCCTGAGCAGAAGCACTCTCTGACACATCCGTGGAAGTTACTACACTTTTATAACGTTCCATTTGTACTGCTTTAATATCGCATTTTATTATCTATCCAAATATCTCTGGTTTCTACCTGCTCTTCAAAAGAGATGGATGGTGCATATCACCTACAGTAAAAAAAAGGTGGTTTTCCCCCTATAGCAAATTTTCAGCTAATTTAATATACCTGTTTTTCTATTGACTTACAAGGCTGACTGATATAATTCTTTTGAACAAGGAAGACGGTTGCACAGCATGAATAAATGCTATTAGCTTCCCAAGGAGATGAGTGCAGCAGCAGCAGTAAGCTTCCCTTTTTTTCTTGTTTTGCTCCCGTATGATATCTATTTTTATTCAATAATTTTATTTGAGAAACAAAATGAAAAAAGAACATTGCTATTTGTGGAACCTTTCCAATATGTTGCAGGAGCAGAAGGCTTGGGTGGGAGATACAGAGCATCTCTCTCAAAAGACTGTTTTGTGGTGGCAGACATTATTATAACAGTGTTAGGAGTGTGATATTGGAATGTCATTTACTTCCTTCTGTGACCAACCTTAAATTAGCACCAAATTAGAATGCATTCTAATAAATGCAATTTAAAACAAACAATGTTGTCACCTCTGGCCCAAGCACTCACCACCCTTGGCTTGGGCTGAGATATGGAGTACCAACATCATGCTGAACTGCAGTAGGAGAGTGATTCATCTGAGGGAACTTAAAAGCCTCCAACAACAAAGTGATTCATGCTTTGAGTGCTAACGGTGTTTTGGGTTAACTTCATTTTACTGATTTTGCATTTCCATATCAACTTCCATATCAAATGATTTACAAGCATCTGCATGAGCTCAGGTGTTTATATGTGAGCAGTCAGGTGCGACTCAGCTGAAGTTAAATAAGCCTCTATTTAATGAGGTCTCTCTTTGAAGATAAGCTCAAGGCATCTTTCTAGATAAGACCCTTAAGCAGGAGGGAACTACAAATCACTTGTTGCAATAAAATATAATGGTGCATCTCCTTTGAGCTCTCTTAGGTCTTGAAAAGTTAAGGATGAGGTTCTGGTAGCAAACTAATGCATGTAGACATGAATGATGGCTTTGATGAGAAATGGACCCAGTTCCCATTGAGGAAAAAACCAGAAACTTCCAAAACTTCATTCCTACACTTCACACCTCAGTGGCAGCTGGTACCTACACATCTCTGAAGAATTGGCCATGAATGTCTTTCAGAAAGGTTTTCAGTTCTCACACACTTCAGTCAAGAATGAATTTCCATTGTGTGTGGATGGGTTTTCAATTCTTAGCAAGTTTATTCAGAGCAGCCCTGTGGAGAAGGACTTGGGGGTGTTGGTCAATGAGAAACTGAACATGAGCCAGCAGTGTGTGCTTGCAGCCCAGAAAGCAACCACATCCTGGGCTGCATCAAAAGGAGCGCGACCAGCAGGTCCAAGGAGGTGATCCTGCCCCTCTACTCTGCTCTCCTGAGACCTCACTTGCAGAACTGTGTGTGGTTCTGGGAGCAACAACTTAAGAAGGACATGGAGCTGTTGGAGCAAGTCCAGAGGAGGCCATGAGAATGATCAGGAGCTAAAGCAACTCCAGTATGAGGACAGGCTGAGAACATTGAGGCTGTTTAGCTTGGAGAACAGACCTCATAGCAACCTTCCAATATCTGAAGGGGGCCTACAAGGATGCTGGAGAGAAACTCTTCATTAGGGACTGTAGTGGTAGGACAAGGGGTATCGGGTTAAAACTTAGACAGAGGAACTTCAGGTTAGGTGTAAGGAACAAGTTTTTTACTGTGAGGGTGGTGAGGCACTGGCATAGAATATATCTTGTCTGTTTCCACAGTGATGAGCGATGCTCTGAAAAACACCACTTTGAAAATCTATAGAAGCCTTTGTAGTGCTGTGATTTTATTAAAGATAGAAGTAATAACAATGAAATCCCAGGACTCTGTAATGCCAGAGGTGTAAAGAATAATTGGATTAAAATAGAAAGGTACTACCTCTGGTTTTGAAGTCCACAAGCCCAAATCAGAGGAAACTGGAGAATTACACCAATTAATACCTATTTTTCTGTTCTGATGTTCTTCCCAAGGCATCCCTTGTTACTCTCCACTGAAGGTAAGATGTTGAGCTAGGTGAACCATGGCTAAAATCCTGTTTGGCCTCTCTGATGCCCTTTTATTGCCAAAGCAGGAATAGCTGAGACAAATGATACTCCCAGTTATTTTGATCATGTTATACCAGTAAACTGGTTTGCATAGATAAGAATCAAAAGAGGACACACATCTAACTGTGGAAGTTTTCAGAAACACCAAGAGTGCCTTTCAAGTTTGACTGGCCAGAAGGCAAGGAGCCATCTCAGATCAAAAATGCAGGGTTAGCAATGACTGCTCCTTCCATACTGGAAACAAGTAGGAATGTTTCCAGTTAAAGCAATCTCATTTCAGTTCTATGAGAAGTCCAGTGGCTGGGTGATAGTCCCAGGCTAGGACAGAGGAGAGGCTTGTGGACAGGATAGAAATGAGCATTAATCTGCTAGCTGCAAATAAGCCAGGGCAGGAAGGTGAATACAGAGACCCTCTGCAGGCACATCCTAACGTCATCGCTTTCAGCCACTTTGATGTGACCACTTTCTTCCTATGCCTCTGCCTAGAACATGCTTCCTACTTCAGAAACATCTTCCTGACACACTTCTATGAAATTCTTCAAAGAAAATCCCACCCAACATCTGCAGACCTTCACAGGCATCTACCACCAAACTCAAAGCTTGGGTTACCTCTGAGCATAGAGCTCTGGAGACCACAGCTCTGGGACGCTGCTGGGAATAAGAAAGGCATAGCTCCAAGGGTGATTCAGTGTACTGAACTGTAGCTGCACTGGGTAGAAAATGAAACAGGATTTGCATAGCTCTCTGTTTCACAGAAAGGCAGTGGTGGGGCGGGGGATGGCAGATCTGGGTAACTGTTCACCCTCTGACATCAGAAACCTCCGATGCAGCACCCGAGAACGCTGCTGCAAAATCCCTGATCAAGAACATGAAGCTCCTTCCCCTCTTCACAGCTGCATCCTGCTTCACGCCCCCAGGTACCCCTTTTTTTGTACTACGAGTGATGAAGGTTTTTTTCCGGATCACATGAGCCAGGATGAAGGGGGAAAATCCTGCCAGGAAAAGAGATAGGCTGCGACTTGAGCCTGATCAAGGGGAGATACAAAGCAGTACCCTGAGAGCTATATAAGAATGCGCTCAGCACAAGAGCAGACACTTTTTCAGGTGAAGGACTTGCATGAGTCAGCCATGCATGTGAAGGAAGACTCCGTTTCAAGGAGGTTTGGAGCCACTAACAGAACGTGTTTGTATTTCATCGTCGCTACCCTTGTTGCGTTACTCATCTTTGCATTAACCACCATCATGGTCTTAGTCGTTCAGAGGATGGTAAGAAATTTCTTACTTTATTCATTCTCCCTTTCTACCCCTTTCTCTTTTTCCTCCCTACTCATACTGCTTTTCCCAAAATTACCTTGTGGCCAGAGAAACAGCCACTGCCTCCTCTTATAAATGTACCCACATGAATTAGGAGAGGGGAAGATGAAACAAAGAGGGAAAGAAAAGAATTTTCACCCTTTCTCCATGGGCAGCATTAATTTCTAGCACGCAATTCCTCCTCTGTAAATGGAAGTGGAAAACTCACAGTCTGAGCTGCAAGTCACCCTCTATCCTGCCTAGTTAGGACAATAGGTGGAGAGAAGATGTAGTGTTTGCTACCTCTTTTACATGTGTCTCAGTTCACTTCTTTAGAGAATGGCCACTTTCTGAGATGGTCTGGTCTGGTTTCTAGAGTCTACATGCATTCCTTTGAAATACTGATGAATTTCAGTAATGGATATAACAAGAGACATCTCTGTGTGTGACACTGTCTGGATGCACCATGCTGTGGTATGGCAGAACTCTCTTGAACTACCCAGGGCAGTGGATGTGGACAGAGTAGCTCCCTTCTGCTCTCTTTTCTTGTCAGTGCCATTCTTGGGAGGGATTCTTAATGCAAATCTAAAGCTATAGCAAGGATGACCGAGGATGTAAGTGAGGCAAGATCTCACAGGGTCTCACAAAAACAGTGCCTTCAGACATCTTTTCCTTCTTAAAATGAAGAGAAGGACTCTCAAGTGCACCTGGATTGAATGAGGAATCAGTGAGAAGTTGCAGCTAGGGAAGAGGCACAAGTAGTTGTGAATATAAAAAGCTCATTTCTAATCTTACCAGGAACATTACCATGAACTTTACCAGGATGAAATGCCAGGTTAGACAAGTTACAGGCTTTGAAATCTTACTGTAAATATCTAAGTGCTAAAGTACCACAAGTATTCATAGAGTAAAAACACCAGTGTGGGGCTGCTGGAGGAAGTTGGCCACAGAAAATAAAATATGATCTTTTCAGCTCAGTGTTTTCTCTTACTAAATTAACTCTGTGCAATTTGTGTGCCTCTGTATGCACATTACCCAGAAATGAAACCACGAAGGCCTGACTGATATTTCTTTGTTGCACCTGAGAGGAGACATTTACCTGAAATCAGTGTTCCTCCAAAAGAGATGCAGTTTGGGCACAGTGAAAATGAGACGTGGGGGTTTTCAGGTGACAAATAGTGAGACATTAAGGGAGATCTTTAACATAACAGGCTGGATAATTACAGAATTGCCAAAGCTTCCCTATATAATGAGACTTTCATTTGTACTTATTATGAAAGTAAGCATTAAATTACCTCTCCATCAGGATAAACACAGTTACACTATAGTTGCCAGAGGAACAATATTACTGAAAGAGTCAAGCTTTTCATTTAGAAGAGTAATGACACTACTGCAGCTGCTTCGGTAATGAGTTTGGCTGAAGGAGAAAGCAGGAAGCTAAGGTGTGTGAGGAGCACAAATAAAATCAAACATCAATTGTACACTGTGAGAGGAATTTGGCAGTAAAAGCGTAACTTGTGTTCTTGCTCTCAGGGAGCTGAAATAACCCCAGGTTCTGAAGCAGCATAGTCATTCTCCATCCGTGACTGGTTTTAAACTTCCAGACCTGGGAGCAAGTGTTGGTTCTGTGAGACAGGTTCCTCAAGAAACTCCAGGGCTTACTCAAAAATTACTTTAGTTCATGGTCACAATGTCAGTGTAAGGCTAGGCACAAACTCCTTCAGTAAATACATTTGTGGCTGGGCTGAGCATTGTGTAGTATTGACTTCAGTAGCTCCATGACATGGAGTCTGGATGGTTCTTGCATCTGGAGCCTTGTAGACATTGAGTCTTACTGATGTAGGGATTAGAACATCATCAATTGGCTTAATTTTCTTTGTAACTTCTAAAGAGAGGACCAACATTTTGTGTGATCAGCCTCTTGGGAAGATCTGTTTTACTCTCCAGATGTTGTCAACTGGATGATGTGAGTGGTCTTTGACCACAGGGGCAATGGTGGGAACTTCATGCCCTCCTTATGCTGAGCTAGTAACTTTTCCTCTGCTCAAAGGAGTGACAGGCTAATGGGTCTTAGAGACAATGCAGGCCCTTGTGATCCATGCCTCAGGTAACACTGCATTAAGAGAAGGCTTCTGGTGGCAAGCAGTTCATACAGTCTCCTAGCCCCCTGCAAGTCACTGCTTGTCTTCGTTTTGATGAATTTACACTTGCCTAGTTTAAGATGAAGGATGATGCATTAGAAAGGGAAAATCAAACCATGTAGAAACAAGACAATGGCCTCATCCAGTATCTGGGTGCTCTGAATAAAAGGAAATCCAACATGAAAGACCAAAACAAAAAAAGCAACCATTATTCCAGAGCTGCTTCTCTGAATCGAACAGCACTGAAAATACACATCACCACCCTCACAAACACACCCCCACCTTCAACACACCAGGAACTTTCCTTTACGCCTTGTTTTCAAGAAGGGTAGCACAGCACATTGGTGTCAGACCTGGGAAAGCGTCACTTTGGGGAAGGAAACTGTGTTTCTTGAAACTATGTGAAGTGTTTAAATCAGTCCATTTCTTCAGCTTTCACCTGCAGAAATCCTTGGCCTCAGGTCATTTACTTGTCTAGATCTTTCACAAGTGACTATTTTTCTCTGGAATAAGAATAGCTGCTCTATGGTAGTCAGTAGCCTTCACTTGTTTTCTTAACACTGATATGAGAATGCTAGCATATCCACCCGCTTTTCACTGCTGCTGGATATAGGTATATATAGGTATATATATACACATCTATGTATGTGTAAATACCTATACATGTATGCATATATACACATCTATGTATGTGCAAATACATATACATGTAGGCATATATCCACATCTATGTATGTTTAAATACATATACATATATGTATACATACACATATATGTATTTATACATAGACACCTATATGGATGTTTGTGTATTAGAGGGATATATGCAAAATCAGTGAATAAGTATGGGACAGAAAGGGCTAGACAAATGCCATTTCAAGATTCACAGACCTGAGAAAATCTTACACTGTACTGCAAGGAATGCTGTATCAGACACCTAAGCCACCTACCTCTATGGACAAATTCTGTGTGAATGTCCAAAGTCTGTAATCTGGGACAGTCCGTCACTGCTCTGGATCTTGCAGACTTCATATTTTTAACCTTCAAACTGCATGGGCAAATCTTTTCAGCACCATAAAGGCATCGGTGTGGCAAATGCCAAGAGCCAGCGCAGTTACTTCCATTTGCTGATCTAGTTTTCAAGGCTGCTGGAGTTAAAAATGTCAAACCCTTTTAGCAGTGGGACTCTTGTAACCAGAAATGGCTCCTACAGCACCTAGTATGATGACAACGCTGTCAGTGATTTATGTCTGCTTAAAGGTAACCTTGTCACGCACTGCCCCACTCCGTGCCTATTGTATTGGCCCCCTCTGGGGGGCAACCCTGACAAAAAGGAAAAGATAAAAAACCCCAAACACCAGCTCTTGCCCCGAAAGCAGATTTCCACTCGCTGGACACCACAGGAAAACCACTGAGGCATTTTGGATAAGAAAATGCATTGATCCAACGCTTGCTGCCAGCGTTGCATAGAGTGACAGTCACCTGCTGTATGGAGGGGTGCCTTTAATAGGGTTTGTCAGGACTGGAAAAACTGAATTTCACAAAGGGCTCTGTTTCATAGAATCAGTGAGGTTGGAAAAGACCTTTAAGACCATCAAGTCAAACCATTCCTTAGCACTGCCAAGGCCACCACTAACCCATGTCACTAAATGCCTTGTCTCCACGCTGTGTGAACACTTGCAGGGACAGTGACTGCAGCCCTGCCCTGGGCAGCCTGTTCCAATGCCTGAGCAC
>JBCJKH010018174.1:0-27202 GCA_039877255.1 Loriculus beryllinus | reverse complement strand
TCAAACTACTTTTTGCCAGACTTCTTTATTCCACCACTGGCTGCCAAAAGAAACAACACAACTGGTTAGACAACTGTATGCAAATAATATAGAATTATAGTCTATTATTATAGTATAAAAACTATCGATTTCAATATGTCAGTTTTACCTTTGCTTTTAATATTCAGGAGTGGACCAGCATTTATTTGTGTGTTTGGAATGGTTAAGTGTTGCTTAGATCTTATTACTGTTATGAACCCGTAATAAAATCTGTAATAATATTCTTTTAAGTGCCTGGACTTGTAAAGAAACCTCGCAAAATAATTCCCGAAGTTACTCCTCCACCAGAAGAAGTTGTTTTGAAAAAAGGTATAGTAACTTGTCTCTGTTTAAAAAATCCCCTAGCATGTTAATATTGTTAAGTATATTCCCCTAAGCAACATTGGTTTATGTGTGTGGTATGCAAAATTAGGCAAAGTACTATCTGATGTCTGCTTCTTCGAGCAAGCCTTTATAGTTGCAGGGTTGGAGTGAGGATATCCTGAAAAGCTGTCAGATCTAAAGAATCTGTGATGAAAACAGAGCAGAACACTGAAAATGTGGTTCCCTATAAATCCCTCCTGTTCTCCTAATCTCTATAGAGTTGACAGTTTTCCACTGTCTTCAGCTTCCGGACTCTTAAATATATTCCAATGACAGAGTAAATATTAAAGTCACATATGTACCATCTGTATTCTTTTCTATGGTTTTCTTAGAAGTACTGCACAGATTGCATAATCCTGTGCTACTATCAGACATCAGTCTCCTTCCCTGGCAAAGTTTGGTGCACTCTGAATCACTTCATGCTCAATTATTGCTTAGAAAAAGGAAGCACTAATTTGAATTCTCTTACAAATACTACAGCAGGATGATTAATTCCTGTGTACCTTGCAGCTGAGCTTCAGTTTTCAAGCATAATAAAATACAGATACTCACTTTTTCAGGTGGCAGTCTCATTAGATATGCAAGACGGATATCTGACAGGTCAAAAACAAATTGAAATAAGTAAAATGAAAAAGAGACATTATATAAATTTGGGCTCTCCAAATATAACACTTGAAGATTCAGTCTTGCTCTCTCACTGGAGTCAATAATAGTTAATAACTGTAGCTACAGGTACCAATGTATAATTCTGTATAGTAAGTCATCATTTAAAGATGATAAGAAGTGTGTGATATTATAAGAAATTTTATTGTATCATTGACAGTTAGCATCTTTCTTCCCAGATGGACTTCTCTTAATAAAATTACCTCTTTGCTCTATGTGAGTTTGAATTTTAAAAAGCTTTCAGAATAGTATCTTGAACAGTTAAAAGAATATCTTCCATTAATATAAAACTAAATATTTTATATTCCAGTTTCTTCATAATTACTGATATATTTCAACCTTTTTTTCTTGTTCACCATCTTATTCTTTTGTTTACCTGTGCTTTAAAAACTGAAATTCCTTTTCTTTTAAAGTTCTTAGAAAGGAAAAAGAAGAGGAAGAACCTAAACCAGAAAAAGAACCTAAACCAGAAGTTAAACCGGTACCTACACCAGTAGAAAAAATTAAGAAACCTGAAGGTACTAATTTACATTCAAATCTATCCAGTAAAGTATAATAAAAAAAAAAAATATAATCCAATTTTCAGGTAATGTTCATTGCAATTCAGAAATGAAAGTGAGATTTTAAATGACGGCTTGTGTTAATCTAATTGTTTAAATTAAAGCTTTTGGAATTGCTTTCCAATCTTCACTGTTCATACAAGAGAATTCTACAAACATTTTATAATATTGATGAAAATATAACTACAGCGAAAGTTAACCCAAGCATTCTTTTAGTTAACATTTTACAAATATTTGTCCTGTTGACCATTTAGTATTTCTCATGTATTCAAATCTCACTCTTAAAAGTACGTATTCCTGAATCTTATGAACATCTGAAACTGTTTATGTCTACAAAAATGAAAACTTTTAAATACATTGGAGATAACACATTTGGGGATTCAAGGTGGTTTGATATATCTTACAAAATACAAATAATATTTTAAAGCCCCAGAGATTCCTGAGAAGAAAACTGAGATACCTGAAATAAAAAAAGAGGAGAAATATGTGCCCAAACCACCAAAAGGTATAGAGGCGTGGTGCTCTTTTTCTTTAAGGCAACAACTAAATTACATTCATTGCTGAGTATCAAGCTATATTAACCTAATGCATTACTATCAACCAGCCTGCCCATGACTAACGACTTTGCATTCTTACGGATTTCTTGTTGTCTTTACTTCTCCAGTGCTTGAAAAATTTATCTTTATTCCATCGTATCTTGCTTTTCAAGAGTTTATCTCAAGTTAATTTCTTGCTTTCTGGCTAAATGAAATGTAGAAAAATAAATTCTGTCTTTGATTAATTCTCTCTGTTGCTTCTAACTTTGACATTCAATGGGATTACAAACAATGTACATTAACCTACTTGTAATTGTGTTTGAAATGACAGAACCTAAGCAAGCAGCTATTCCACCTCCTGAGCCTAAACCTGCAGTGGGTAAGAATTCTTTAGTCATTAATATCATTGAAGTCTTTCTTGTGAATCTAGTATTTTCCATTCAGAGACTTTTGGCTAAAAGGACATTCATAGACTCATAGAACCAGGTCGACAAGATGGCCCAGTGCCCTGTCCAGCTGAATCTTAGAAGTGTTCATACATTAAACAAATGTCTTTAGTATTGCTAAGACTGCAACTTGTATGCAATCTATAGAACATTTTAAAGAACATCTTACTTTAAAAAAAAAAAATTTATTAAAACAAATATATGAGAACCCTTTTGAGGTTGTTTGTTTTTTTCCTCTACAGCTCTAAAATCTCCAAAACCAGCAGCAGAACCAGCACCAGCTGTTACTACTCCAGTGACAGTCCCAGTGGTTGGAAAGAAAGCAGGTACTTATTCTATGCTATATATAGGGGTTTTCTCTCTGAGATGCTAAATACCTCCAGGATAAAAGGAATGAAGACCTGTACAATTACATAACTCATTCATTGCAGGAAGATTTGAGGTCCTATTCAAGGGTCTCCTTATTCCAGGCACTGTCACTTATCTTAAAAGCGTCTCTGATACACCATAGAGATCAATCTGTGCTCTTGTTCCTGTATGGTGATACGTGTGCCTTTATTTATTGTCTTACTATGAAATCTGTGTATTCTGTTGATTCCTTCATGGGTTTTGTTTCCTGATATATGTCTTGTGAACTCTGTCTTGTTTTTTCTGTATAGAAAACAATTCTAAATTATTTCTAAACAATTCTTGTGTTTGGTTTTCTGTTTTTGTTATTGAGTTCAAGGAAAAGGGACGGGGTTGCTGAAGAACCAGAGTATTGCTACTTTCATTTGATATGTTTAGGACCCTTGATCATTCCCTGCAAAGAAAAAAGAATTGTGAAGAGTCCATTTTCTCTGAAGCACCCTGAGCTTGCGATCCATTGTTATAGCGCTGATGTACATGCTCCTCACACATCTTTCAAAGGATCTCAGGTTGCAATAGAGCTCAGGTCTCCGGTACTGGAGAAGCTTAATTATTCATATTTCTTGGCCGTTTATTTGGTGATGTAGCCAGACCTGCTACATCTCCAAATGAAGTTAGGCATAACTAACTCATTTTATATAGGTGGCCAGATAGTCATAAGAAAGCTACTTTTAACCTGGATTGGATTTAAATTTACAAGCTTGCAGACAGTGCTCTATACCATACTAGTGGTTTACTTAGGTCTTCTGTACTGTTTGTGAGTGCCTTTCCTATGTGATTGTGTTGTAAGTTTCTGTTGTGTGGAGAAGAGATGTTCTATGTTCATTTTATTTCAGGTATAGCTGGAAATTTTGTCTTAAAATATACTGTTTCTGATGCTTATTCTTATGGATTTTAACTCTCTAAATCACCTGTGAAATCTTTGTAGCTGCAGAAAAGCCTGATGCACCATCTACACTAAAGCATAGAGATAAAATGCCCTCAGTGGAAGAAGAAAAGCCTGAGACAATTGTGTTAAAGAAGATTTTGGTTGAGAAACGCTTGCACGTAAAAGAGCGAGTTAGTCCTAAGGAGCCAGTTCTGGAAATTCAGACAGTAGAGCCACTTGAGTTTAAAATCTCACTGGAAACAGCTGAGGGAATACTGAAACCAGAGGCAGATAAGCAGGAGAAAGAGGCTCTTAAATATTTTATACTGACTCCTGAAGAAGAGGAGTCAGAAATTACACCTATAGTTTCAAGAAAGACTACCTTTACAGGTGAGAAAACAGAAGTTGCAGTAGATAACAATATTTATGCAAAGGATGAACCACCTCTACCCGATGAAGAATTGAAACCGATTTCTGAACATATGGAAAGAGATTCTGGAGAAGAAAAAGGGGAGAAAACTAAATTGGTTGTTCATAGAGAAGGTGCTATAGAGAAAGTCTTTGACAAGTTTAACGTTCTGCAGGAAGGAAAGATTCCTGTGCATGAAGAAGAAGAGGAAATTGAGTCAATTTATGTACCTAAACTTATGCCCAGAGAGTCACATGAGCCTAGGGACCAGAAAAAACTTCTAGTAAAAGACAGTAATTCAAAAATCAGTTTGCACCCTGAAGAATTTTCCGTTACGTATAAAACTTCATTTGTAAAGGATATCACAGAGGCAGGAATAGCTGAAACTCCTCTACTGATAAGTGAAGAAGAGAGAGGAAGTTTTACCCTGGAGAAATCTGAAGTTCCTCCTGGAGAATCCATGAAGGAGCAGGGCATACAAAGTAAAACTCAGTGGATGAAGAAATCTGGTACTGTAGTAGTGGAAATGCCTGTAGATAAGATTTTTAATAAAGAAGAAAAGAAAATTGAAGTTATTCAAGCTGATGAGAAAGATGGGAATCTGGACTTCACATCAGCAGAACTGCATTCCTTGGACCTGTCTGACGTGAATGAACCAGCAGAGAGAAAAAGTATTGACCTAGAACACCCAACTGAAAATGAGGATGTTACCAGAGGAAAAGCACACATAATCTTTAAACCATCCGTTCTTAAGCCAGAAGGAGTGGAAAGGAAAGCAAGAGAAAAATATTCTCCAGAGAAAGGAGAAGTTCATTATGAGAAGGGTTCGGGACAATTGCTGACTGAGAAAGCACTCCTAGGTGATAATAAAACAGGCAAAAAGATTATACCAGAGAAGGAAGAGAAAACTCTTTTTAGCACCCACTTCAAAAAAGACAAAATTATACAGTCAAATGTGCCTGAAAAGCTGCCTGTGGAAAAAGAAGAATTTGGTATAGTTATTACAGGAGAAGGAAGTGAAGCTTCCATACGAGAACATGAAAAAAGAGTCAGAGATGAAAGAATTGACAGCTCTGAGTCAGTAAAGAAAATTCAGCCACCAAGGAATCAAGCTGACAAACAGTTTCAAGAAGTTAATATAATTGAAAATGGACATAAAGAAACTCCAGCTCTCAAAAGCAGCAAATTAACAACGGAAGAAAAGAAATCTTTGACTGTGGAAGAAGTAAAGCTTTCAGGAGAAGAGTTTCCAGTGACAGAAGGTAAATTAGATGCAAAAACATCAGCTAAACATGGCACTGGAATTAAAACATCTGTTACTATGAAAAAGGAGAAGGGAGAGCTTTCAGACAAAATACCATCAAGCAAGGGAATCCCTGCAAGTGGAGAACTTACTTACACCTCAAGCATAGGTAAGATAACTTCCAGGAAAGGAGAAGGAGATAAAGAATTCCGGAAATCAGAACTTGCTCACATGAATGAGCAGGCCATTAGACCTTTGAGTGAGAACAGGAATTTGGATGCATCTGGGGAACTACACGAAGTTCTGGATGTTCCTGCGAAGTCTCATGCAAAGCGAGGTGAGGAAGACCTCTGCCAAATTCTTCCACAAAGTGCTTGCTCTATTTGTTTCAGAAGAATATAATTTTCATTTTCCATTGTGATGTTTTCTTTCTTTAACACTGTTCACATTTCCATCTAGTCTGTTAGCTGGCTGTATTGGCTTTCAGCCATTCTTGACATGTTTGTCTTGTCTGTTCATACACCTGTGTGATCAATGTTAATTGTCTTAGTCTTACACTTTCATATGACTGCATAAATCATGTTGTGTACTATTATCTTCTCAGAAAACTCACAAACTCACACTTTTTTTTTCTAGTATTCATTTTTCCACCCACCACAATGAAATCTGTCCTGCATTTCATTCATACCATTCTCCCATTAAAAATATCTTTTAGATTTCCTTTCACAGAAGACGATAAAAAGCAACATAGCATGGGAATTATTTTCAAAAGTTTGAGATGATTCATCACAAGTTGGGCAACTAACAGAACATCCCTCACTTGTGAAAATAATGCATTGTCCTGAAACAAATTTATACAACTTATATTTTTGTTGTCTTCATTAGTAATTGTGCGTGCTTCTTCTAAAAAAAACCACCATATAATTTGTAATAGGTACTTAAGCTACTTTGGTTGACAGGTGGCTATTGATTAAGGGCCTAAATGTGAGTAAAGTGTCAGAAAATGGCAGAATTTTACAACATAATGGGCAGGACAATAGATTGAGGAAGTAACGGCTCCTAGCCACCTTTCATTCTCCACTGCTGAATATGTCTTTTGCATGTTTCAAGATACTGAACTTATCACTGAGATATAGACAGTATATGTTGTATAAATACATACATATATTAGTATCTTCCTCCCTTTGAATGTGTATATACTTAAATGAAGGGAAAATCAAATTTGTAAAATAATTTTTGTCTTAATTTTAGTTAACTTTATCTTAACTTATTGAACTACATTCCTAATAATATTGCTGTTCTACTTCAGAGGCCAAGACACCAAAAGAAGAAACTCCAAAGGGTATCAGTCCAGTCAAAGGTAGGATACTACAATCAATACCTACAAGCAAAAGCAATAAGTTAGGGTTAGCTTATTAATTTCTGAATTGTAATTGCAGCCAAGAAGACACCTTCACCAGCAGATGCAGAAAGAAGGAAACTCAGGCCAGGCAGTGGTGGTGAAAAACCTCCTGAAGAGCCTCCATTCACTTACCAGCTCAAGGCTGTACCACTGAAGTTTGTCAAGGAGATGAAAGATATAGTGCTAACAGAAGCTGAGTCTGTTGGGTCTTCTGCAATCTTTGAAGTCCTTATTTCACCATCCACTGCAATTACCAGCTGGATGAAAGATGGAAGTAACATACGAGAGAGCCCAAAGCACAAGTTTATTGCTGATGGCAAAGATAGGAAGCTGCATATTATTGATGTCCAGCTGTCAGATGCTGGTGAATATACTTGCGTATTACGACTGGGCAACAAAGAGAAGACCTCTACAGCCAAACTCATTGTTGAAGGTATTTCCTATTTCAAGCTTATCAATAATTTAAAGGCTAACTACTCCTTAAGCTGGAAGTACTGGTACGTAGTAAATTACAGTGGCTGGTAGATGTTCCCTTTTGTTTCCATCAATCATTACACATGCTGATTTAATATGTAAGGCATTTCTGCATGACACCTTCTGTACGTAAATGACACAAACAAAAATTCTGTGTTTCCCACAGAACTTCCAGTGCGATTTGTGAAACCTCTTGAAGAAGAAGTCACTGTGGTTAAAGGCCAGCCACTGTACTTAACATGTGAACTTAACAAAGAAAGAAGTGTGGTTTGGAGAAAGGATGGGAAGATTATCAAAGACGTGCCTGGGAAATTTGCTCTGGGCATTATTGGTTTGTCACACACCCTCATGATCACTGATTCAGATGATGCTGATGCTGGCACTTACACTGTTACTGTTGAAGGCACTGAGCTCTCATGCTCATCTTGTGTTAAGGTAGTAGGTAAGCAATCAAAAGCCTGTTCTCCTTTTTCTTTGTAATATTTGGGCTGTTTTAAAATTAGGAAAGCTTTTCCTCATAGTACAATATAAATGAACAGATAAGATTTTTACAGTTACTAAAAGCTTGTTGTAATACAAAATCTGTAAGGTCTATTTCTTCTATTTATGACCCATGTATTTTTAGTAGAAGTCTGCTAAGCTGTATTTTTATGTAACTTTTTGTCATGCAGAAGTGATAAGAGACTGGTTAGTAAAACCCATAAGAGACCAGCATGTGAAACCAAAAGGAACAGCTACATTCACCTGTGACATTGTCAAGGATACACCAAACTTTAAATGGTTTAAAGGAGATGAGGAAATCCCTGCTGAACCCACCGACAAGACAGAAGTCTTGAAAGAGGGAAATAAAATTTTCCTGAAAATCAAGAATGCTGGCCCTGCTGATGTTGGGGAATATTCAGTGGAAGTTGAAGGTCGCAGGTACCCAGCAAAACTGACCCTTGGAGGTAAGGATGCTTTCATTTGTATTATACTGAATCAGCTCATAGGCCAATGTTCAAAAACCTCTAAACAATCAAACAAAAAAAGGTAACCTAAATGATTATAGAGCTCTATCAAAACTTGATCTAGTTATATATGTGTTCATTTGTGCATTCTAGAACGCGAAGTGGAACTTCTGAAACCATTAGAGGATGTTACCATTTACGAAAAAGAAACAGCAAACTTCGATACAGAAATATCTGAGGATGATATTCCTGGTGAATGGAAGCTGAAAGGAGAAACCCTGAGACCCTCACCTGTAAGCATCCTTACCACAAAATTTATTTAAATTAAACACTGTGAACAGGTTGAGTCTTTATGGTAAGGTCCTTGCAGGTCTGCCATTACTAGTCAGTCCAGAATGTAAAAAGGCTAAGCAGTCTGGTAATTAAAAAACACCAATTCTCTAAGTAAGAATTATATTCTATTACAACCAAGTTTTCTCAAAGGATTACAGCACATTATTCAGAAAATAATAAAAATATCCTACACACATTGCTAGGAATTATGCTGACATTCAAAACAAATATGCTTCAGGGTTTTTTTATTATTGAGGAAAAGTGTTAACTTTCTTTGAAAAGTAATTCCAATCCTTCTAGCTGACTTTTAATATGTTTCTAGAATCCCTTTATTAAAACCACCTGGTAGTAAGTCTTTAGCATTGTGTTTACAGACTGTATTTCATTCTATCTTCAGACATGTGAAATCAAAGCTGAAGGAGGAAAACGCTTCCTAACTTTGCACAAAGTGAAGTTAGAGCAAGCTGGTGAAGTCCTTTACCAGGCACTTAATGCAGTTACTACAGCTATCCTGACTGTGAAAGGTATGATGCACCATGAAATATGATACCAACTTAAACAGAGTTCACATTGAGCACATTACTAGCTATATGTTCTGCTTTGCTTCCAGAAATTGAACTGGACTTTGCTGTGCCTCTAAAAGATGTTACTGTCCCTGAGAGGCGCCAAGCAAGGTTTGAATGTGTCCTTACCAGAGAAGCCAATGTTATATGGTCTAAGGGCACTGATATACTCAAGATCGGAGAAAAATTTGATATCATTGCAGATGGAAAGAAGCATATTCTTGTAATCAATGATTCTCAGTTTGATGATGAGGGAGAATATACTGCTGAAGTTGATGGCAAGAAGAGCACAGCAAGACTGTTTGTGGAAGGCAAGTGTCTTCTTTAATGAAAGAAAAAAAAAATGGATTAAGAATGTTTCTTTTAGAACCACACTGGCCTTTTTCTGATGGTATTTATGTGTCTACAGGTGTGAGGCTGAAGTTCATCTCACCTCTACAGGATCAAACAGTGAAAGAAGGGGAAACAGCTCACTTTCAGTTTGAGCTTTCTCATGAAGACATGCCAGTGAAGTGGTACAAAAATGACAAGAGACTCCACACAAGCAGAACAGTTTTCATGACTTCAGAAGGCAAAGTTCATAAACTAGAACTTAGAGAAGTAACACTTGATGATATCTCCGAAATAAAGGCCGTAGTCAAGGACTTGAACACACAAGCAAACCTGAAAGTCTTAGGTGATTACATAAATAATTTTAAATATGTTATATAATATTAATAAAAACTTATAAGTAGAAAGTGACGAAATATTGATGTTCTAGTAAATTTATATTACTAATTTACCACTTCATATCCACTATGCCTTTTGTAGAGGCTGATCCATATTTCACTGTGAAATTACAAGACTACAGTGCTGTGGAGAAAGATGATATTACTCTGGAGTGTGAACTTAGCAAAGATGTGCCAGTAAAATGGTACAAAGATGGTGAAGAACTAGTAGCTTCCAACAGAATTTCCATGAAAATGGATGGCTTGCGCCGCATCCTGAAGATCAAGAAGGTTGCAGAAAGTGATAAGGGTGTTTATGAGTGCGACTGTGGAACAGACAAGACAACTGCAAATGTCAGCATTGAGCGTAAGTTATCATGCCTTGCCTCAGGGAAAGTACTGAAACCTTTGTAAAACAGTTTGACAGACACTTTCTAGAGTACAACACCAAAAATTGTCCCTTTAGAAAACATGCTGTTATGATGAATAGCTGAAATATCTAGATTTACAATTATTAAGTGTATTTACAAGAGGCAAAATATCTTAAGATATAGAAATGGCTGTTGTGGAGACAATGATGATCAATTATTCTCTATGTCCATTTACAGTCAGGAAAAGAAAAGCAGTTAGTTTAATTCACTGTAACAAATATCTATGTTAATTATGAAGAAAAATATTCTTACAAAAAATAACAAAACTTTCAGATATATCTTGTGGTTTAAACCCAACTGAGACCAGGACAACATATTATAGAAGGAGGTTGTAGACTGCCCAAACTTGCATCCTTTTAAAAAGAGGTTAGACAAATGTTTATCAGTGATAGCATCTGAATGCACTAAAGAAGGGAAGATCCTTTTCAGTGTTACCTTTTTATGATACAGAATGAGTGAGTAAACAGATGTGAACTTCTGGTGTTTCTTTTTCATTTTAGCTCGCTTAATCAAAGTGGAGCGTCCACTTCATGGAGTGGAAGTATTTGTTGGTGAAACAGCACGTTTTGAAATTGAAATTTCTGAGCCTGATGTCCATCCTATATGGAAGCTAAAGGACGAAATACTAGCACCTTCGCCTGTAAGGCTTCTTCTTTATTTTTAGACTACAGTTTATAACAGAAAAAAAAAAAAGCAGATTCTGAATTGTTTCTTAGAGTAGTCTAAGAATATTCTAATACGTGTGTATGGCAATGTTTCTTTACCACCAGGACTGTGAAATCATTGAAGACGGGAAGAAGCATACTCTTCTCCTTCATAACTGCAAACTTGATATGACTGGAGAAGTATCTTTCCAAGCTGCTAATGTTAAAAGTGCTGCTAGTCTGAAAGTGAAAGGTACAGTCTGCACTTTGCCAATATTTCCACACATACTTAGGGCATTAGAACAAATCTAGCAGCATAAAGGTCTATATAAACCTAGCTCTGAGCCGAAAGTGTTCTTTGATTTCAGAATTGCCTCTCATCTTTATCACTCCACTAAGTGATGTGAAGGTCTTTGAGAAAGATGAAGCCAAGTTTGAATGCGAGACATCCAGAGAACCTAAGACTTTCCACTGGTTAAAAGGAACAGAAGAGATCACTCCAGATGAAAGATATGAAATTATTTCAGATGGAACAAAGCACGCTCTGATTATTAAATCTGCTGCCTTTGAGGATGAAGCTAAATACATGTTTGAAGCTGAGGATAAGAGAACAAGTGCCAAGCTAATTATTGAAGGTTTGCCTGACTTTGCCTTTCTAGGAAAGATTTGCACCATACTCCTTTGATAGTTTTTATTTATAACATTATTGTGAATTAAATGTTTTGTTGTTATAGGTATCCGCCTGAAATTCCTTACTCCTCTCAAGGATGTAACAAAAAAGGAGCGAGAAACTGCAGTGTTCACTGTGGAACTCTCCCACGAAAATATCACTGTTGTCTGGTTCAAGAATGACCAGCGATTACATACCAGCAAAGTGGTTTCAATGACAGATGACGGCAAATTCCATTCACTCACAATCAAAGATCTTACTATTGATGATACTTCTCAGATTAGAGTGGAAGCTATGGACAAATCATCAGAAGCTAAACTCACTGTTCTTGGTAAGAATGCCCCAAAGAATTTACATGTTGCATATTATCAGAAGAGTCTTACTAATGAGAAATGGTGATCAGAAAATCTTAGGTTTGGTTTTGGCTTGCTTTGGTGTGTGGGTTTTCTTGTTTGGTTTTTTGTTTGTTTGTGGGATTTTTTTTTTTTTGTTATTTATTTGGATTAATCTACATTTTAATTTTTTGACTGGTTTACAATTTGTTTGTCTTTGTGTCTCTATTTCCCCATTCAGAAACAATATATAAAATAACTTTAAAATTTCATACAACTGTTGCAAAATTACCTGTTAGATGTTTAAATGTTGCTCTGAAACTCCTAAAGCATGAAAGCAGTATTTTCAGTAGTATTAGTAATACACTGAATTGTTTCTTAGGCATTTGTTGTTTACTCTTTTTGCAACAGAACTGTGTAATATTTGTAACAACTATATTTAATCCTCCTTGCAGGGACTAAACAAGAAATATATTTTATGGTAAGAATTAACTGTCTCTTCTGAAAGACTAAAACTTCAGACTGAAACATTTTAATCTTTGCTTGCAGAGGGAGACCCTTACTTCACTGGGAAGTTGCAGGATTACACTGCTGTAGAGAAAGATGAAGTAATCTTACAATGTGAAATCAGCAAAGCAGATGCTCCAGTGAAATGGATGAAGGATGGCAAACCAATTACTCCATCAAAGAATGTTGTTATTAAGGCTGATGGTAAAAAACGAATCCTTATCCTCAAGAAAGCGTTGAAGAAAGACATTGGACAGTACACTTGTGACTGTGGTACTGATCAAACTTCTGCAAAACTCAATATTGAAGGTACAGCTATTTTACTGGGCTGCTCTGTAGAAAAGATCTTTTGTGCTCTGTTGGAGACTGAGGGAATCAATCACTTTTTTTTCTTTTTTTTCCCTCCAGACCGGGATATTGAGATTATACGTCCACTCTACAGTGTGGAGGTGATTGAGACAGAAACTGCCCGTTTTGATATTGAAATCTCTGAGGAAGGTGTCCATGGCAACTGGAGGTTAAAAGGAGAACCCCTGACTGAATCAGCTGTAAGCAAATATTTCAGAATGTTTCTTATGTGTGTCTCAAAAATTCGTGGGGAGGAAGTGAGGGAGAAGAAGGTGGCTGCAGAAATAATGTGAAATCCCAGGAACTAAGTGAAATCCCTACCTATATGCTTTCAGTAAGGACCACTATATTAAAGATACCTTTTTTCATTAATAACTTTAAAAATGTAATATAAAATTAATCAAAAATGTTGCATAAAATATCAAAATAATAAATTACCTTACATAAGTAAATACATTCTCTATTACTGTTCCCTAATAATATGTATCCAAAGAGCAAAGACCTCATGGAATTTACTGAAACATAATGGCTTTAAAAAATACTTTGGATTGTCTTCATTTACTTTTGGGTTTTGAGCTATGGTTGGTTTAAATGGACATAGAACACATTTTTAAACTCTTTTCCATTAGTATGATGGCAAAAATTGATTTAAAAGTGTATAAG
The DNA here is from genome assembly GCA_039877255.1 of Loriculus beryllinus. Lineage (NCBI taxonomy): Eukaryota > Metazoa > Chordata > Aves > Psittaciformes > Psittacidae > Loriculus > Loriculus beryllinus. The sequence continues at coordinate 13,646 of JBCJKH010018174.1, read as the reverse complement.
GCTTAATCAAACATTCTTAATTCTTCGCTGGAAGGATCTGAAAAGTTAAGAAACAATGCAATCATGACTGGCAATAATTTCACAACTCTTCAGTGTAACAGTTAAGTTACATTGTGAGTAAATCACGAAGGTCAGAAGTTCCATGAAAATCAATGTCTGGATAAGAGAACAAGGCCCTTCTCAAGTAAAGGTCACAGTGCAGACTTGGAAACTTCTAGTTCCCTTAGGCCTCTGACTGTTCTACACATGGATATACTGGCTAGTTAATCAGCACATATCATTCACCGTGTTGCCTCTGGCCCTTTCCTTCTAAACAGAAGCAGACTGTATTAGGAAGGGATTTTGAAAGGAAAGGCATATGAATGAAAGCTTATAAGGTATACTGCAAGTGGCAGTGGGCCTCAGTGTTGTGAATGAAGGAGATAACATATGCATGGTGGAAGTAAGGGCTCTTGTGCAACACACAGAAAAAAGATACTGAAAAATTATATTTACTTCTCTTGTTGCAGGACTGTGAAATCAAGGAAGAAGGTAAAAAGCACTTCCTCACACTGTACAATGTACGTTTAGATCAAGCTGGTGGAGTAGATTTCCAAGCAGCAAATGCCAAATCTGGTGCTCACCTCCGAGTGAAACGTAAGTGTCTTTCAAACTGAAATTAATTAATCTAGTGAAAACAAGGTACTTATTGCCTCTTGGAATTGGTGGACAAATCTCAATAATTCATTGAATCGACAGCAGCTCTTTCAAGAACAACAACTGCAGGATTAATTAATCAAGCCACCTTATTTTTTTAGTTAAGGAATTTCTTGTATATTTTTTAATCTTGTACATAGTTTATTCATACAGGGGGAGTAAAACTAAGGAGATGGCCTTGAAGGCTGCTACTATTACACAATCCAAGTTTTACAGGCAAAGGCTTTGCTGCATAGAAGCATGTTAACCTGAAAGGATGGGATCACAGTGATATCTAGGGATAAGGTTAAGAGTTTGATGGGCAGGGACAGGCTACACAGTTGAAGACCACTTGTTTCACACTCCAATCCTAGCCCTCGCTATTTTGGAAAACACATGCCTTATCTAGTAAGAGGCATGCAAGTCTTGGCAGGGAGACAGATGCACAGCAACTTTCCTGCTGACCTTGTTCAATTTAAAGAAACACGCTCTGCAAATAGGAAATTTTAGGTGACCAGCCCTCCCCCTAAAAACCCCTGGTGGCCTCTTCTATTTAGGGAATTTAAAGAGTGGCATTGCGATGTCTGTCTCTCTTGAGGGAAGCCACCATGGAGATTAGTACATAAGGGCAGCAGCTCTCTCCTGGGTAGAAGAAACTAATCTGAAAATGATGTCTTCTTACCAAGCTCGAGTAATCGGCTTGCTGAGACCCCTCAAGGATGTAACAGTGACAGCTGGGGAATCAGCAACCTTCGACTGCGAACTCTCTTATGAGGGAATTCCAGTAGAGTGGTTCCTGAAAGGAAAGAAACTGGAGCCCGGTGAAAAGGTAAAGAAACTGAACTTTCTTTTTCCTTATGTTTCCTCCTTCTTCCTCTCTTTCAACTCCATTTCTCTTCTTTATTTCTCTTCTTTATTTCTCATTTACTCTCTTAATCAGAAGTATTAAGGTACAGCTGTTGTGTATATAGATACAGTACTGCTGTTGTGCCAAATAGTAAATTCACACTAAATCAGATATAGCTTTTTTTCTTTTCTCCAGAAATTACAGTATTCTGGAATACCATAAGCACTTATTGTACAAAGGGAAACAAAGGTTCCAAAATATCAATCATTACAATGGTGATTTTGTGCCCAATTCTGTCAGGATTACTGAATTATTTTTGTCCAGGTAAATTGTAGTTACACTGAGAGGATTTTGAAAGTTACTCTCAGGAAATGTTTTTTTTTTTTTCTCCTGAATTCTGAGTTGCAGTCCAGGCCTGCATATAAGGGGATTAAGAGGAGTCAAATTCCATTTCAGGCATTTGTTCTGGCTCTCCAGATAACTTTCTGGGCAGATTTGCTTGTCAAGCACTTCTCACTAGCTAATTTTAACCCTTCATCAAGTGCTGGCTCTTAACTCTGAGATCTGCGCAGCCTGGAATGTAGTCAGTGTAAAGATAATAGTAGGAGAAATACACAAAGAAACACATTAAAAACCATGAAACATAAATGTATATAACTGTTTTTAAGACTTCTTTTTCACATACTAAGCCAAGAGAAATAACACAAATTGGAAACTTCAGTCAAAGCAACCTTTCAAGGAATTACATGACCTAGCAGAGTTTCAGAACCTGAAAGAATGCTGCTAATAATATTTCTGTACAATTTTTTTTCTATTAAATACCATTTTTAGCGCATTATTTTCCTATTTTATTAGATCTTCCCATGCTTCACCAAATTTGCCTGAATGAAAAATATTTCATTAAATAAAACAGAATATAGAAACAGGAAAAGAAAAATTGATCATGCTGATAGGCGACCCTATTGCAGTATTTAAGGGCAGATAAAATTGAAACTCAGCAGATGACATGTAATAATTCAAGGTAATTGCTTCTGAGTCTAGGAATAAATATATAGAAAGCTGTTGATCAGTGCCATGGCTTGATAGTTATTACTGCCTAGCAAGAAAAATATTGTATGTTCAATATTCTGTATGATGGAACATTATTTTCTGCTTACCTGTCTGAGCTATCATTTTAATTACATGAAAAAAAATCCAGATTTCATTCAGTTTACACATACAGTCAAAACTGTCACGTCACTTCACTTGAAATTTTATCAAGAAGAAATCCAGAGTAAACCATATTTTTACTTGATGTATCACTTTCTGCTCATTTAAAATAGCCTCTTGAAACACTTCTGCTACAGCTGTCAAGAATCAATTTAATTGTACAAGTTTTTAATTTCAGCTGGTTTTAATTCAAACCATTATTTTACCTCTGTGGCTGGCATTGGCTGTAACCTTTACTGAAGTGACTTTTGTTTATCTTTACTGTCTATCTTGGTCAAATATATACCTGGCTTCATCTCAATCTCTTTCAAATAAGCATTCACTAGAGCTAGGTTTCAGGAACACAATAAGGAAGGACAGCCACTTAGTTCCTTCCTTCCCCCTGAAGCAAAAGAGACTGCCTTCTCAATCTTTTTTGCTTGTTCCTTAGCAGAAGCTCATTTTTCCCCTTTATTTTTATAAACCAGTGTCTACTATGTGATCATGTATGTCTCTGAAAATAAATAAAAAGAATTCTTCAAGAGCTGTTAAAATTTATGGGATGAATGAGTGGCAACCCTTTTCATGGTTGCAATGCAGGATGAAGCCTCCAAATGCACTCCTACAGAAAAGAGATGTTTGTGTGGGAGAAGTCCAGTTCAAACTCAAATCTGCGAAGTAGTTTCAGCAATAGGTCAACACAGAAATGTTTCAGGGTTTTATTTTTATGCAGAAATTTCTACCAAAATTTAGTAATAGAAAGTCAATTTGGTGTTTACAAAAGAGTGTACGAAGGGGGTTCCAAACTACTTTAGATGTAGCCAGGAGTAACATGAACTTTTTCCCCATAAATTTACTTATCTTATTAGTACTTGTTCATAATAAACAAGATAATAAAACAAGATAATAAAGTCAGCCTCATTCTGAACTTTTATAGTAGACTCAGGTTTTCTAATACAAGGACACAAATAAATTAAAACATGGGGAAAATTAAAATTACAATTTCTTGTAAGTGAAAAGACAAAACATAAATGATTCTCAAAATCCTCAAAGCATTTGTCTTGAGGTATATATAGTATATACAAAAGGAAATTACCAAATTTTCATATAAAATTAAACCAAACTCCACAGAAAACAGTAAATTTCATTAAATGTTTATTAAATATTTCTTGTAGATACTTACAAAAGGTTTTTTTATGTACTTTATAAGGTTGTGACACGTGCTGAAGGGAGAGTTCACACACTTATTCTAAGAGATGTCAAGTTAACAGATGCAGGAGAGGTATCACTGACAGCAAAAGATTTCAGAACTCAAGCAAATCTTTTTGTGAAAGGTAAGTCAGTCATTTTCATTATAACATAGTAATTGTTAATGGTCCATTCACAATTCATCCTGGAATAGGATGTTAATATAAACACGTATCAAATTAGTAGGACCATACAGACAGTATTTGACTGAGAGATAATTCTCCTGATTAAAAAACACACTTAAAATGTTTATGCTTCATGGAAGAGCTGAGGAAAGGGGGAAATACTGGAAATGTGTCAGACCTGGCAGATGAATCAGTTCATTAGGATTTCCAGGGCCTTACTGCAGACTTGAACAGTCAATTGGCCTCAAGATGGCCTGCAAAAACTGCCTTCATGGCTTCCATGCATTTTTCTGTTCTTTGGAGTATCCAGAAACATATGAAAGCACAACTACATAATCAGTCAACTGACATAACATCGTCTGTATACTCACTTGCACTGTTTGCAAGCTGTGTATGGCTAAGAAGTCAAAAACTCAACACACTTCTAACTGATACAGTAATCCAAGGAAATTACTCCTAAAGTTTGGAGTATAACTTCAGTGTCACTGAGATCACATGGCTATAGTTCAGTTAAAAAAACTGAGTTGCAAGACTTTGTGATAATTTGTGAGTGAAAACCCCATGGACAAGGACATCAGTTTAATTTTACAGTAGGCTGAAAATAAGGAAATTAGCTAAATTAACTGAGTATGTCTGAGCATTAAAAATAATTAAAACAAAACAAAACAAAAAACACCTTCAGCAGAGACATCTAAGAACCTTTCTGATCATTCAGACAAAGAAAATTAGTACTGTTGCATGCAACAATTTGCTACTGGCAGCGGGCTGGCTACACTTTAGGTCTTTTCTGTCAAAAAATGTATCTGTTTCTTTTAGAACCCCCAGCTGAATTTACTAAACCACTTGAGGACCAAACTGTTGAAGAGGAGGCCACTGCAGTACTGGAATGTGAAGTTTCCAGGGAAAATGCAAAAGTTCAATGGTTCAAAAATGGTGAAGAAATTCATAAAACAAAGAAGTACGACATAATTTCTGATGGCAGGGTCAGAAAACTCATTATCCATAGCTGCACACTGGATGATGCAAAAACATATACTTGTAAAGTTAAGGATTTTAAGACATCCTGTTTCCTCAATGTAGAACGTAAGTCATTAAATTTTTCTGCAAAATGTTTAAGTGCTACAAACTTTATATGCTAGTGTCTCTGACTGACAAGAATATCAATGCCAGAAATTTATTGTTCTCTCCTGGAGAATTTCCTGTACTAAAAATTTTCTTTTTTCTTATAGCTATTCGTCTTGAGTTCCTGAAACCCTTAACTGATCTTGAAGTGAAAGAAAAAGAATCTGCTCGGTTTGAATGTGAAATTTCCCGTCCAGGTGTCAAGGTCAATAATAATATTACTTTTGAATCTGAGTAACTCCTTCAACTACTGTTTTGTTTTTTTAAAAAAATGATAACTTTATTATGTTATTACAAATGAACATACAACTGAAATTTATGATGAGCATGTTAATATTAATGACCATGTTTATTTGCTCTGAAACAGGTGAAGTGGTTTAAAGATGGCATTGAAATTAGAAAAGGGAAAAAGTATGACATCATTTCCAAAGGAGCAGAACACATTCTTGTTGTCAATAAATGTGCCTTTGATGATGAAGCTGAATATGCTTGTGAAGCAAAAACAGCTCGAACATCAGGATTACTTACAGTGATAGGTAAACACAATGTTTTAGAATCTGATTTGTGAACAAGAAAAAAACGGGGTTTGATGAAAGGATTTAATCATCTTTTAAAATTCTTGTTGCAGAGGAAGAGGCTGTTTTCACAAAAAATCTTCCTGATCTTGAAGTGAATGAAAATGACACTGTAAAATTGATCTGTGAAGTTTCAAAGCCTAATGCTGAAGTCACTTGGTTTAAAGGAGATGAGGAGGTGCCTGATGGTGCTAGATTTGAACACATTTCTGATGGCAGAAAGAGAATTCTTCTCATACATAATGCTCATCCTGAGGATGCTGGCAAATATACTTGCAAGCTCCCAAGCTCTAGTACAACAGGGAAGCTTACTGTATATGGTAAGAGACTTACTTTGGTGGCCTTGCTTTCGGAACAAACAAACAAAATAAAACAAACAGTAAGAGTACACAATTTGGTTTATTCTCTTCATAACTAAAACCATAAAATTAATTAATATATATCTACAATTTTGTTTTTCTTTCAGAACTTACACCACAATTTCTTACCAGACCACAAAATCTTGAGGTTCTTGAAGGAGACAAAGCTGAATTTGTCTGTTCAGTATCCAAAGAGGCAATTTCGGTACAGTGGCTGAGGGATTACACAGTCCTGGAGCCTGGTGATAAGTACGACATCATTTCAGATGGCAAAAAGAGAACACTTGTAGTTAAAGACTCTATTCTAGGAGATGCAGGAACTTATACTGTCACGGTTGGCGAAGCTAAAGCTACAGCGCGTTTAACAGTGATTGGTAAGCTTTATTTTATCAGTGTGCAAGTGCATATTTTGTTGAATTCCTTACACTAGATGGTGATCTATTTCTTCTTTTTCCTCAATTTCAGAAAAACTCAGGATTATAACTCCCCTTAAGGACCAAGAAGTTAGTGAGGGTCAAGAAATTATCTTCAACTGTGAAGTCAATAAAGAAGGTGCCAAAGAAAAGTGGTACAAAAATGATGAGGCAATATTTGATAGTGCAAAATACATTATTGTTCATAAGGATTTAGTTTACACTCTCAGAATCAGAGATGCACAGCTGAAAGATCAAGCTACCTATACCATTGCACTGTCAAACCAGAGAGGTGAACATGTCAAAAGCTTTGCTGCCTTAACCGTATTAGGTAAATAACTTGTACTGTATTAAAATTATTTCACTACTTTGCATTCAATTTCACATTATGGTCATGAGGATGTAAATTAATTACTTTGGGGTTTTTTGTCTTAACAGAGGAGGACCTCAGAATTGTTGAACCCCTTGAAGACATTGAGACAATGGAAAAGAAAACTGTCACATTCTGGTGTAAAGTCAATCGCCTTAATGCAACCCTCAAATGGACAAAGAATGGTGAAGAGATCACATTTGACAGGCGCATTTTGTACAAAATTGATAAATACAAACACTCACTCATCATTAAAGACTGTGGGTTTATAGATGAAGGTGAATACACTGTTACTGCTGGACAAGACAAATCTGTTGCAGAGCTTCTCATCACAGAAGCACCAGCAGACTTCATCGAACATCTCCAGGACCAGACTGTTACAGAGTTTGATGATGCTGTCTTTACATGCCAACTTTCCAAAGAGAAAGCCAGTGTAAAATGGTACAGAAATGGAAGAGAGATAAAAGAAGGCAAAAAGTATGTACATTTTATTATGCCTGTTAATATGCTAGACATACTTGCTTCACTTTGTTACCCTGTCTGGAAACTAAAATGCTGCTTACTTACCCCCCCTTAAAGATACCAGTTTGAAAAAGATGGAAATCTGCACAGATTAATCATTAAAGACTGCAGACTAGATGATGAGTGTGAATATTCCTGTGGCGTAGATGACAGAAAATCTAGGGCAAGACTTTTTGTTGAAGGTATGTGTAAAATCGAACAGGACTTATTTCTTCATTATTTAGTCATAATAAAAACAATACATAAATAACATCAAATGAATTTATATTTATTTCAGAAATCCCTGTTGAGATCATCCGGCCACCACAAGATATTTATGAACCTCCTGGTACAGATGTCATCTTCATGGCTGAATTGAACAAAGATGGTGTGGAGGTCAAGTGGCTGAGAAACAACATGATTATTGTCCAAGGTGATAAACATCAGATGATGAGTGAAGGAAAGGTCCACAGGCTGCAGGTGTGCAATATAAAGCCCCGTGACCAAGGGGAATACAGATTTATTGCCAAAGATAAGGAAGCTAGAGCTAAGCTTGAATTAGCTGGTAAGATGCTTGCTTTGTGTTTCTTTTATAAAATCTTAGGTTAGTGACTTAACTAAATTGACTTTTCTTCTTTCAAAGAGTTGAATTAAAATGAATACACAATCAGGCTGAGATACAAGTCTGTAAACTGTATAAATTATAATTCAGGCAACAAACATTTTTTATTCTTCCACCTTGATCCAAATGCTGAGCAAAAATACGGGTTACTTTTCAATGTCTATACGAAGAGCATGAACTGACTTAAAGGAAAAAGAACCTTTTTATTAGGTCTCTGCAGATCTAAACCATGAAAATTATTTGGCCTACTCACTTCAGTCATATAAAACATTTAATTCTTAATTTTTCTATTTTAAAGGCTCAGACCCGTGATCCTCTCTGTATAGGAGGACACAGTACATGCCAACCAGGCTGAGCTTATTTCTCTGGAGCAATCCAATAAGTGTATTAAGGATCTGCACAGAATTCTACAACAGCTCCTTTAATTTTCTATGTTAGCTGACTAAAAATACACCTTTTCTAAGAAAAAATATGTAAGTACTTATTTGTCATATTCATCCACCTTAGCTGCACCCAGAATCAAGACAGGTGATCAAAACCTTGTGGTTGATGTTGGGAAGCCTTTAACTATGACTGTTCCGTATGATGCCTACCCAAGAGCAGAAGCTGAATGGTTGAAAGGGGAGGAAAATCTGCCCACAACAACTGTTGATACGACAACTGACTGTACTACCTTCAAAATTTATGAAGCAAAGAAATCAGATAAGGGAAGGTACAAGGTTATACTTCGAAACAAACACGGCCAGGCAGAAGCATTCATCAACGTAAAGGTCATTGGTAAATACTCCTATTATTAAAACCTTGCTCACACTTATTTAAGCCAGAGGGGAAAAAAAAAAAAAAAAAAAAAGAAGGAGATGCAATGCCCTAAACTATTGTCATATTTCTGCTAGATGTTCCAGGTCCAGTTAGAAACTTGGAAGTCACTGAAATTTATGATGGTGAAGTTGGCCTTGCGTGGCAAGAACCAGAAAGTGATGGTGGAAGTAAAATAATAGGCTACGTTGTTGAAAGACGTGATATCAAGCGCAAAACCTGGATTGTGGTCACTGATCGTGCCGAAAATTGTGAATACACTGTTACAGGACTACAAAAAGGAGGTGTTGAGTACCTCTTCCGTGTTAGCGCACGGAACAGAGTGGGTACTGGTGAACCTGTCGAAACAGATACACCTGTGGAAGCTAAGAGCAAATTTGGTGAGCAGTAGTAATGAAAAATTCAGTGTTTGGTGACAATGTAAGCAAAGCAGTACAAACTCAAACAGTAGGTAAAACCCACGTACCTTGTTCTTGCTTTTTCCCCCTAAAATAAAATGCAGATGTTCCTGGACCTCCTCAGAATGTAGAAGTTACCGATGTGAACAGGTTTGGAGCTACGCTTACCTGGGAACCACCTGAGTATGATGGAGGATCTCCAATCACTGGCTATGTTATTGAACTGCGTAACAGAGCTTCCATCAAATGGGAGCCAACTATGACCACTGGAGCTGATGAACTCTCAGCCGTCCTGACTGACGTTGTGGAAAATGAAGAATATTTCTTCAGAGTAAGAGCTCAAAACATGGTTGGAGTTGGCAAACCAAGTCCTGCTACACGTGCAGTAAAAATTATGGACCCAATTAGTAAGTATGCAAATGCTGACTGTGACTGTATTATGAGACAAGGACATTTTGGCTGTTTCATATTATGTGTGCACCATGTGGTTCAGCAAGAAATCCAAATATTTTTTCCTGAAATTAGAATCTAGTCAATAAAAAAGGTTTAGAAAAAAAGCTATGTAATGGTTTTAAAAATAGTACTTTAAGATATACTTGATATGCAAACCCATGCTCCTTTTGTAAGTTGCAAAAACCATTTTTCTCTCAAATTATTTTCAGAGAGACCAAGTCCTCCCATTAACCTTGATCATTCAGATCAAACTAAGTCATCAGTTCAGCTCACATGGGAACCTCCTCTCGATGATGGAGGAAGTCCAGTCTTAGGCTATATTGTTGAAAGGCAGGAAGAAGGAACAGACAAGTGGATTCGCTGTAACCCAAAATTAGTACCTGCTCTTACTTTTAAGGTAAGATGTGCTGTTCATCAACAAAATAATCAAAATGTGCGGATTATCTTTAATATGAGTTACAAAATTATTATTTGTGTTGTTTAGGTTACTGGGTTGAAACCAGGATCCAGTTATTACTACAGAGTCTCAGCAGAAAATGCAGCTGGTGTGTCAGACCCAGCAGAGGCTATTGGACCATTAACTGCAGATGATACTTTTGGTAAGCCATATGCTATTTGTTAAAGACAATTAATCAGATAAGGCACACAAGAAATACATATATTTTCACCAAATAATTGCTGTGCCAACTAGTATAAAGAGCCTTAGGCTTTTGAGATTCTGAGCTGTTTCTCCTCTGTTATGAATTATGCAGATAATTAGCTGTATTATTAGAGACAGACCTGTTAGGTTGCCTGAAGAGCATTCTTCCTTATACATAACCTGAACGTGTGTGGAAGTTTAAACCCATTACCCCTTGTCTTATCACTGCCATCCCTAATGAAGAGTCCTTCCCAGTATCCCTATAGGCCCCCTTCAGATACTGGAAGGCTGCTATGAGGTCACCACGCAGCCTTCTCTTCTCCAGGCTGAACATGGTCTAGTGTGAGGCATCCCTGCCCATTGCCCGGAGTTGGAACCGGATGATCTTAAGGTACTTTCCAACCCTTACTATTCTATGGTTCTTATAGGGAAATACTCTAGATTCTCTAGTTTTTAAGCTATTATTCTCTGTGTGTGTTCATCTTTGGTTTCATATCCCTGGAGATCCTCCTAAGAGAAGAAACTTTCTTTAAAAGGGGGAGTGCCTAATGGTAGATGGTTATACTCTCAAATGCGCATGAATTGTGTTGCTTCACCATTGCTTTAATGGTAATCCTCCAGTAATGATCTGTAGTTTGCACCAGAGCTGCTTGAGATGATTCTAGAAACGAAACATGTGAGAGAGAATGCCTTATCCTTCTGGCTCTTTTCAGATTTGATTCAAGTTCTGCATGATGCCAGCTGTGATAGCTTTTTAAAATCATTATTTTGATTATTTTGATTTTCTTCATGCAGTGATGGAACAAGGAAACGCTTCATGAACCACAAAGTGCACTAAAACTGACTGTGCTGAGCACCACGATACCCAGACAATGAGACAAGGTTTTGAGCCTCAGAATCTTGTTTGTTTTCTTTACTTAAAGGGATATTTTAGTCTTTAGGTATCTGTTTTAGGAATTGGTTTAGTTCTGGTACTGCTTGGCATGCTCTCAATGAATAAAATGGAATCTTGGATCAATGATTTGCAGTAAAACACTCTTGAAAGACTTAGAAACTTTGGTAAAGTCAGTCACACACTCTGCATTTACCATGATTAGATAAACTGACATTGATTCAGCACTTTACCCAGTACCATGTATAACCTTTGTGGCCATAGCCTGGTTTACTGCTGTGACAGGCCACCATATCATATAATCTGGCTTTTCAGTTTACTGAGCTTCATCCTTGAAACTCGCGGGTTCATTGTGCTGCCCACTTACGTTGGGAAGCAGTGGTAAACATCTCCTCTTCAGTGGGAGGCTTCACTCTCTATTCCAGCCCACAGTTGCTTAGGGTTAGTTTATGTGTATTCTTTTGTCAATATTATCCTGTAGTTCTCTTTTGTCCTTGTCCTTTTTTCCATGGTGAGCAGTTGTGTTCCACCCAGCCTCTGTTTTGTTAGGCTGGATGAGCTAACCAGTTTATGTCTCTACTGATGTTGTAAGCTCCCATTCATCCCTCCCATCTAAGTGATGCTTCTCTGCACCTGATGTGCTTTCTCTTTTATTCTATCAGTAACTAGATAGTGTAGTTTCTATGTGGTATAGTTTACTATTGCCTGGCATGAAGACTTTACTATTTTCCTTTCCTCTACTGGAAATAAATTTAGGAGGTTTGATGCCTACAGTGATATCTTGCAGTGAGTCACCACACATTCTTAATTCACTTTTCTGTCTCTTTAAATAGATTACTCTGACATTTGGAATAAGGATTCATATTGACATTTGCCATCATATTTAATCCTGTTCCTGTCATTGCAGTCCTCAGGTTCATTCGTTTCTTCTTCTGATAAACCAGTCATCCTTTATGTTGACAGATGTGCTGAAGCACAAGCCTTTGGTCACTAAAGAAAAACTAGATCACTCCCTGGACCAGCATTCAAGGAATCCAGTGCTGAAGTAGAAGAATGCTGTACAGAGTTAAACACAGATCCATTCATGTGCGTTCATCTGATTTCTGATATACCATGTATCTTCCAGCCATAACCAGTAATTTCTACTTCAATTACTTTACAGACCTTCTTGCCTCATCCCTTAGCAGCAAACTCTTCAATCTCTGATTTTCCAAAAGAGAAATGCTGCTTTATTTTTCCTTTCTTTTGTAAAAACCTGGTGTAAAAGAGGAGGTTTTGTCACAGTTGAACTTTTCCCCCAGTTTCAACTTTCATATCTATTTCCTCCCATACTTGTTTCACTTCCTTGCTTGTTGATTAACTTTTGAGTTACAGACCTGTGGTTGTGTCACCCTTTTGTTCCTTCTTGCTATTGTTTGCTAATCTCTGTGCATATCCCACTGCTGGAACGAGTTAAAAATCCTTTTTAGATGAGTTTATAAGCTATTCTATGGGAGGATAATCCTGTTAAAGGCTAGCTGGACTTCTGTGAAATACACTCTCAGAGGGACGTTGGCTTTAAAAGTGTTCTTGGTTCTGGAGAGAAGTCATTTAGCCAGCAGCATGCTGGAGGACTTCATTGCTCTTCTGCCCCCATTTCCCCTCTGAAAACCTTTGCTCAACTTTCTGTATGTTTTGCAAAAAGATTTACCTAATCCCTGCTCCAAATGTTCTGCATAATATAGGCCAGAAAGTGAACAGAAGGAGTGGCAGGAATGTACAGCTAGATTAGGCCTGTGGTATTTCCTCTCGCAGCAAGATGAGCCTAGATTAAACACTCATAAATTACCAGTAGTTTAACATGATTATGGCTTTACAGGAAGCGTGGAAGCCTTCCGTTTCCTCCAGAAGAGCCCCTTTCTGCAGTCCTACATCCATCTGAAAGTTGTTTTCCTGCTGCAGGTCTCTTCTCAAGTCACGTCCCTTCCCAGTTGTGGGTAAACATGATGGTATCTCTTTTGTTCAGCATCTTCACATTGGATTTTTGCCAGGTTTTTGACACGTTCATAGCAAAGTGACCTTGAAAAGTGATATTTAAATCATGCCTAAAAGCTTCTCTTTGAGAGCTCCTTTAGAAAGCAGAAGAGTCACTATCCAGACATAGCCTTTGCTCTACTTTTCGAGGCGGATGACATCTTCACATGGCTTATGGGAGGATGTGGTGATGGTCAGTGTACTACACAACAGTGAGTTATAGTGAATTTTTTCCAGACCTGATCTCCACTGAAAGTGATTCACTGCCCATTGCAACACTGTGGGAATGTGGTAAAAGGCCAATGATTAGAACTTGGGCAGAAGCTCTTCCCTGTGAGGGTGCTGAGGCGCTGGCACAGGGTGCCCAGAGAAGCTGTGGCTGCCCCATC
>JBCJKH010018171.1:0-17598 GCA_039877255.1 Loriculus beryllinus | reverse complement strand
ACTGTGAGGGTGGTGAGGCACTGGAACAGGTTGCCCAAAGAAGTGGTAAATGCTCCATTTCTGGTAGTGTTCAAGGCCAGGTTGGACAGAGCCTTGGGCAACATGATCTAGTGTGAGGTGTCCCTGCCCGTGACAGGAACTAAGTGATCTTAAGGTCCTTTCTAACCCTAACTATTCGATGATTCTGTGATTCCTAACAGAGGTGAACAGACTTAACTGCTCTGTGCTGGGGGAGTCATATAATCCCCCAACTACTTGTTTTTGTCTTCCTGCCTTCTTGTTCTCACTAAGTACCTCATGCCAGATTTGATGCTTGCTGGAATACTCCATGCTTCGATTTAACTCATTAAAATGTCATCAGTCTGTCTCAGCAAAATACCCTTAAAACCCACAAACAAACACAGTCAATTTTCTGCCTCTTGATTGAATAACAGGCTCAGTGAAGGTTTTCTGTGCATCTGTGAGGGAGATGTAGGCTCAGTGGACAGCACAATAGGAAGAAGGCAGCAGAATTTGTCCTTTTTGGCAGCTGGAGCTGTTACGATGATTCTGGCTTTTATGAAAGAATCCAACCTACACTGATTTCATTAAATTAGATTTCAGTCACATATGAAGGTCAAGTGGTTAAATTGCATTTGGTCCATGACTTTTTGGACACATGCAAATCAGCATGAATTTTAAGTATGATGTATGCAAGTATATACTAATGTAGAAAGCCATGCATGTAGTCACACACACTGCAGTTTGGTTCTTTGAAGTTAAGTGCATCTGTGTGTCTCTAGGAGCGGGTCTTTAAGCTGATCAGAGGGCTGACTGCTGCATTTCATCCATCCAGCTGTAAATACAAAACTCACTCTAAATAGTAAATGTTTTCAGGATCCAGGTAGCTTTTTTTATCTGAAGTTCTGACTCCAGATATGTGGAGATAAAAAGAAGAAAGGATTTCAAAGTGCTATTCCCTTTCAGAAACATTTAAATCTTGAATTTAAAAATAGTGCTTTAGGAAATGGTCATGGCCATGTTGCATCTGTCACTGAAGATTTCATTCCTGACTCTGAATTCATGTGTCAGCTGTACCAGGAATTCACCTTTTGAAACTGAGGACTTGTTTGATAGGTGTGTGATACTGCAGCAAGTTATGGAAGTATAATAACATAGCAGAAAGCTTTAATGTCATCCTAGTGTGAATTCAAACCTATTTTGTTTCCAGGCAATAATAATCAAAGTCTGCTCTGAGGCAGGTCTGCTCTGAGGCAGAGCCATGTGCTTTCAGCTACCTTCATTTACACATGAGTCCAAATGTTCCAGTTTGGATTTGCCTATTCTTTACCTCATTTTCTTCTGAGACTTTCCCTGACAGTTTTGTCCTCTTGGGATTATCCTTCTGTTGGATACATCTTACAGTGTTATTGTTTGTATGCTTCTGTGTTGTTCTTTCTTCTTTGTGTTTTTCTTCTGCTCTGTTCCTCTTTGCTCCTTCTTTTACAGTTATTTCTTCATATACAATATGTCATTAGCTTTGGTCCTGTTTCTGGTGGACAAATGGTCATAAGACAGAAATTTGCAAGATGGCTTAAACAGCTGTTCCCATCAGAGTCAAAATATTTAACTCTTGAATTACTGCTAGACATAGTGCCTCTAGAGCTCAGGAATATGGTCAAAGGTTTGTGACTGGGGTATTTCTCCTTCATACCAAAAATGAAAGTGAAATGTCAAGATATTCAGAGAAGAAATTGTGTGTGCTCTGGGGCATGTTATTTGAATGTGAACTCATTGTTTATGCAAGTAATTCTTCAAAAGTTTTAATACCATGATGCTTAAATCATAATATTTTTCATAAAGTTGTGATTTTAATTATCTGTTATTTAATCAGGGAAGGTATACAAATACTTGGTAACTGACAAAATATCCTAATAAAAACAGAAGCATGTAAGTGCAGTCATCACAAACTAAAAATGCAACAATATGACTGATTCTTCTAAAGTGAATTCCTTGTAGGTGCTTATCAAGCTTTAGAAGATGTAAGAGTTCACATGGTTTAGAAGAAACATGTTAAATACTTGGCATGAACTAAACTGTAGGTGCAACAAGAACTTGATGGTATAGTAGGTGGTAGGATTCATTTATGATAATTTATAATGGAATTCCCCTGGAACTATGTATTCCACCTACTTGAATGCACAATAATTAAAAAGATTAACAGTATGCAGCAAATGTTAAGACATGAAAAAATTTGACAGGTTATTGTAAGGCATAGAACTAAGTGTATGAGTAAGCCACTGTTTGTAAGTAGCTTTTAGTAATTCTGGTGTGCATTGTGGCCTATATATATATATTGAACTTCAGTAGTTCACCTCTTGTTTAATAGCTGTTCATTTAAACATTTTTAATTGTCCAGAATACTGAGCCTGTGTATATTTTAATTTAAAGCATACAGGCTGCCTGTTTTTCAGATGGAGTCACATTTATTGTACATGGTAACTGACTGTGGTTATGTGTTTGAATGGTATTTTCAAAATTACTGTGTGCTTTGGTTTTGGGTTTGTTGGGTTTTTTCCCCTCTTTTTTTTTTTTCTCTGTCTATTTTAAAATTAAATATAGGCAGAAATTCTGGAAATGTTCCAAGTGATTGGGAGGTTGGAGGGTCAGGGAGAGAGTAGTGGTTGGTTTGGGCTGCTTTGAACAAACTTCCTGTTATTACTGGAATTTCAGTACAGCATTCAGTGTGCACATTGAGAGTGTTTGGTTGACTTTTTACCTGTGTTTACCTGAAGTGAACTACATAGTGGAAAAAGCACGTAAAATGTGATTGCAGGTTTCTAAAGTAATAATGTCTGTTGGTTTGGAGGGACTTATTTCTTATTTCTCCAGGATATTCTAACTATCTGAAATAGTTGTAGGTGATAGCATTTGTCTAGTCAGTATGACACAATTTGTTGTTAGCAGTGAACTTAGTATTTCAACAAATAATTTGTCAACAGAAGAAAGTTGATGCATTCTGAATTAGGTGTCTTTGAAAAACACAAAGGATTTCTTCTTAGGGAGTTAGTAATGCATTATCTGCAATAACATAAGAAAGTGGCATAGAAGAATTCTCTTTGGTTTGTTATGCTAAGCAATAACATTGAAAGGAAAAGTGCCAACAGTATCTGATAATATCACCCAATTCATTTCATTACATATAAAAACCCCCAAATTGTTTAAAGTAGTTTATAGAGAACTTTTTCACAGCTTAAGTTTTTCTGACAAATCTTTAATTTTTTTCTACATGCAAGACTTGCTTAAGGAGTTCTAAAGGAGCTCAAAAAACTGTCAAAGAAATGCATTTTTAGTAATATTGGGGAGGGCGGAGGAATCTGGTTCAAGCAAACTGGTGATGATTACAAAAAAGTCAATTGGAATGTTGTCCCATTCAGGACAACCTGACTGCTTTCTCAGCTATTCACTGTCTCTGCATATTGAGGGACACTTCTTTGGGTGTTAGGAATAATTGTCGTTTTAATTTAATCCCCTTTTTAAGACTGGTAACATTCTGGTTTTGGCAAAATGCACCATGTGCAATTGAAAATGCCACAGCAAATAGTCTTACCAGGTAGTGATCCGTTGCCAGGAAATGTGCTCTCTTTTCTATAGCTTCATCAAATGAAAGATATAAAAATATTTTATTGAAGATATTTTAGGAACATAAAAATATTAAATCAAACAAACACAGCAAAGCCCCCTAAAGAAAACTGTGGCTAAAACATTTTTCACTTGACAGTGTACAATTACAATTCTACGTCTTAGATTGTGCTGTGATTGACAGAGTCATTTCAGGTCATTTTGCCATTCTTGTTTTGACCTGAGTACAAAGCTGGTGTTAAGATCCTGGGAATATTACGTGGGCTACAGGTCTTGGCTCAGGTTGCTGTAGCAGGTATGTTTTTCTGAGAAGCTTGATAAATCAGTGGTACTGAAATACGTGGTGTAGATGTTAATACAAGTAATTAAAAGTGTATTGACAGCCACAATAGAGTATTATTGTGAGGGGGGACTAATGTAGACTGATAAATATACTTTGTAGAGAGGCTTCTAATTGATATTTTTAAGAATTTATTATACCACAGCACAGAGTTATCCCAATCTTATTATAAAGATTTCTATTGAAAATCTGTCTTATTTCCAGATGTGTGAATGTGCACTAATGATGGTTATTACTTTTCAGAGTTGTGTACTTAAAACTGTACATCATTTTTCCAGCTTCCAGTTTTACTCTGCAAGCTACTGAAAACTTCACCGTGATCAAGAGAAGCACATCAGCTTTCTTCCTGAGGTTCAGGGCACCTCTGAATTGAGCACCAGTTCTGCTTTACAGTACTGCTTAATGTGTGTAGCTGGTGTATTAGGTAATTGAATTGTCATATTTCTGGCATAAGCTGGTAGAAGGAAGTTTCCTAGTTGTCACATAGAATAGATTGAAAAGGTTGGGCTCATCTTTTAACTCTCCAGGTAAATAATGAGCAACTGGTCCTGCTGGGTAAAGGTGACTGGCAGGTGGTTTTATCAAAGCACATATTAGTGTACATATACATATTGGGGGTAGGATTTCAGGGGTGAAAATATAACAATGTAAGAATAATGGTACAGCTAAACTGTACTTGTAAACTTGTACTGCTATCCACTGGGACTGGTTGTGGCTGACTAATACACCCACATCAAGACCCAAACATGAAAGAGTATTTTTAACAGATTATTTCACAGAGTATTTTCTTCAGAGTGTAAGACCAATAGATGTAGTTTTGCATATTTCTAACCATTCTGACTTGAAGCATTAGAAAAGCTGAAGGATCTGACTTTGGTAGGATTACTACTCTTGATTAAGTTGTCCAAAGTAGCAGTTTAATTGGTGTTCTTGTGATGGTTTCTTGTGTCTTCATATCATGTTTCTACCCTGTTTTGGATAAATTTTTGGTACTTCTGAACTTACTTGAGAGAAGGATGCACTTATTTGAGGTCCTGATTCTTGTTTTAACAGCACATGAGAAAATGCTGGTTGTACTGATATTGTGCCTGATTTGGGAGAAATTGTCTTCTGTGAGCCAAATAAAATGAAGTGTGTTTTAGAGGATAAAGTATCTGGAAACCAGGAGAGCTGTTATGTGATCACTTGCTTTCTCTGTAAGTTTAAAATAATACCAGTCACCTTTTGTTTTGAGTGCATTGCTGTCTCTGGAGGAAATCTTTCCTTGTTATATATTAATAGATTTAAGTTCAGCTACGGAGCAAATAGAATGAACTCCAAAGATAAAGAAACCACACCCGGGCCTGCAATGGCTGAAATTACTTCAGGTTTGAGGTGCTGCTGTTCTGAAGTGTTCATCCCTAGAGCCCATGCTTACTGAATGTGCTAGGCAAGCTGCTGGTAAACTTGCAGTTCAGAATAGATTGCTACACATAGAGAATCTTTACATATATAGCATAAAGTAATCTGATATTTTCCAATTAAATTTTCATTAAAAGGATTATGTATATTTATTTATAAGGATTCTATTATGGTTATATTAGTTAAAACTGTTAGGTGTGGTGCAGAGGGCAAGAATGGAGCTCAGCTCTCTGCACTCTCACGGTTTTGTCCTCTGCATGTTATTGGTAGATACCTGTCATTTATAACCTTGGTCATTTCAAACTCTTCAGCATCACTTACTGTCTCAGAACAAGTTCTGATGAAATTCATCCAGTGTTAAGTGAGGTCCTGAAATACCAGGGCTTCCAGGCTTGGAACCTAGGAGCTGCAAGATGGAGAGGGTCTGTAAAGCACACCTTTAAGAAGGGGAACTTGCTGTTACGGCAGTATTCAAGTCCCATTTTGGACAACATTGTAGGGCACTTGGGTGAAACAGGGTGTGTGATCAGGCTTAGCTTTCAGGGTCATTGTTCCTCAGGTTGGAACAAAAATGTTCTTTGCTGAGGAAAATTGTGATAAAGAGCAATTAGAATGGAGAGCAGTGAGATATATCAATGCCCAGTTCTGGTTAGAACTTCATTTCAAAGCACTGAAATCTAGAGTAGCTAACTAAGCTGTGGTGTTTTGTTAGCTTAGATGCACATGAAGTGTAGGTAAGGAATTTCAAATGCAAAATCATTCATGTAAATAATTTCCAAAGGGATTAAAAGGAATGCAGTTCTTGGGGAAGGCAAACAACATCTCTAGACAAAAGGTCAAAAGGTGACCTTTTCTTGTTGCTTATTTGCATTGTAAATGAAGCATCTAAAATGAGACAGTGGTGCTCAGGCACATATTAAAACGCATTTAGTACTTTTATCCACAAGGAAGTTTTAACCTGAATGGAAAGACAGTGCAGAGTTCACTTCTAAATTGTTGAAACTTGTTTTCTGTGTCAGATCTGATTGTCCAGGGTGTCAGCTTTCTTCACTTGGTTGTGACTCTACAAATCATCAGCTGGAAAATCAGAATGATTTCCATTATGAAGCAGAAGCTGCTTATTTTTGCCTCACAGAATGACTTAGGCTTACAATTCTGCTGTTTTCCCTGAAGGAAAAGCTGTCTTGTATAGCAAAAGTAGCTGTAAGGGGGGAAAACATCGAATTTGTCTTTGACAGCAGCAGTGTAATAGAAGGACTTGTGTTTATGTCCCACTTATTGGACATCAGAGTTATTAGACATTGAGAGATAAGTTGTCCTTACGACATGGATATTTTGATGAATCAAGAGGTTGAATCTCATTTACGTGTGAAAATTATTTTGTGTCCATGTTGCTGCGCTTCCTTTCCTTGTCCCATGGTCTTTCTAACCTTTTTGTGATTCTGTCTTCTACTGTGTTGTGTTTGGATTGTTTGCTTGGTTTTTCTTTGGTTGTTGAATAAGATTTTGAAAAATGGGATGGATTCTTTTCCTTTAGTGAGTCTGCAATAACAGTTAAAGCATTGCTCTCCTCTTTCAACAGCATAAAAAAGAGATCAAGGGAATTCACCGGTCCTTCTTGCAACTAGGGCCTGTTTTACGTGTCCTTCTGTTCCACAGCTTCCACTTGTGATCAGATGCTGTTCTGTAAGACGCTTTCCTGAATAGTTCAAGTAAACCCAAAACCTTGTAAATAGGGAACAAGGTAACTGTTTAACAAGAAATGCTGCTGTTTTCCTAATCCTATTATGTTGTTTGCAAAGCACATTTTGTTTCTTAACCATTCATGTGGACCCTTTTATTTTCTGTTTGTGCTTTACTATAAGCAGAAATGCATTTGAAATAACAAGGTTAAAAAAAGTCTGGACATTGCACGTTATACCCAAACCACTCAGACATATGGTAGAACATTTTTATTATGTGATTCTTCTCTATGGCATTTGCTCTCACAGTTATTGCCAAGTGACTGCTAAATTTCAGCTTGAAACAGGCACAGCATGACAGCTGATAATTTCACCGTTCAAATATTAGAAACCAAGACAAAAAAAAGATACGTTGCAAATATGAAAAGCAGGGATTTCTTTATTTTGCTGACCTTTTGGGGTGTGTTTGGGTCAGCTTTAAGTTTTTATCCTGTGGATGTGGTAGCTAGAAACGTCTTCTCGATGACACTTTCGTGATCATTTAAATTTGACACCTAAATTTTCAGGAGGAAAAAGCTTCAGTTATTAACGTTAGTTTCTGTAGTTGTGCCTGAAGGAGTCCTTTAAACCCAACCCTATGTAAAAATCAGAAAATTCATTATTTGAAAAGTCACAACAATTGTAAGGGAGGGAGGGTTGTGGGGAAGAGTAGAATATATGGCTGAGTGACTAAGATAACAAGTGGCATGGAATGCCAGTATAGCTGCTTCAGTTTGAGATGTAGATTTATCTAGGAGAGATCACATTGAAAGGGAAGGAAGCCCTTTGGTAAGAGAACCGCTGAGCAACCATAATGGGTGAGGATACAGGGAGAGATTTGGAATAAATCTATAGACAAGGCCAGAGAAAAATACAGTTCAAACTGGAGCAGTCAGATACTGGGTTTATGCCTTTTCAATGGATTTTGCTGGCTGGAGATGTGAAATGTTTTCTTCCAGGCAAGCAAGAAGTTTCTTTCAGGGGGAAAAAATATAAAGCTGGAAGTGCCTTGCAGTAACATCACTGGCCAGGACACTACTGATGCAGGTCATTGGGCCTCTTCCATGGGAAGGCTTTTAAAAGGAGCTAGGCACTCCCTTTTTTCTTTACATTACCTGTGATCTGTCCATTTGCATACTCTAGGCTCCTTAGTACTGAAAATGCCAGCCCTAAGATTCTTCAAGAATAAATTGAGTGGGAATGATGGTTATTTCTCATACTTCCATTTCAAGGGCAAAGATTTGAAATAGTGAAACCTTCTTTCTCAAAAGTATTGCCTTGGCAGAATTTATTTCATGTTGCACAAATACCTGGACTGAGTCACTGAAAATCTCGTTTCTTCTTGCTCATACACTTTTCAAAGAATGAGAAATTATTATTTTTATAGTCCTTCACTTGCTGCAGAGTCTGCCAGAAATGTTTGACTAGACCTGTGATTATAAAACCCAGTGTTTTCATCTGGTTTCTATATCCTATTGAAGCAGAAGTCAGTAGAGAAATTGGTTATTCTTTTCCTTGAGTGCTTAGGGTTGGCAGGAATGCTTTATGAGCTTCAGTCAAATTAAAATTAATAACCAATTTTCTCTACCCTGTCTGTCCAAATTGCCATAAAAGCTTTATATTGTCTTCCATTCCTGTGAATAGACACACTTTTCCAAAAGGGATTAATGTGTTTGATTAAGAATACTTAATTTTAATGAAACTAACTCAGTAGCATTGAAAATTACTTTTAGTTACTGCTGTTAAAACCTAGTAGCAAAGTGTTAAGACCAAATGGAGGTTTCTAGATGTGTAGAACTAGGGGCCTACACAGTACTGTGCAGTAGGTTACCAGAGACCAAGCTGTAGATTTAAGGAGCTGAAGACAACCAATGAGTTTCAGTGCTATTAGTGACAGTTCCATCTTTTGATTCCAATGATGCAGAGTGACTTCCTTTAAAAATCACTCTAGCTGTAGAAAAGTTGAGTGCTGAGCCAAGAGGACCTGCTGAGTTGACAAGTGAAGAAAATCCCTGAGCTGAGCGTGTGTTTTAGCTGCTCTGAAAAGATAATCAAAGACTGATAAATTCAGCCATAATTATGACAATTGGATTTAGAATCATTCTGCTTTCACAGTAAAGAATAGTGTAAACTATAATGCAGATTGTATGGCCAAAGAATATAGCAGATAACTGCAGTGTTGCTGTCCTGATTTCTCTTTCTTGTGGTTTCACCAGGCTGGATCATTCTGTCTCCAGCTTCAGTACTTGTGCAATACTGTTTTGCCTGCTCAACGGGCTATGTGATGTCCTCCACACCAGTAGTGAAATAGACAGCCTCATCTTAGTGTGCATTGAACGCCTTTGAAGTTGCAAATCATCATGCCATGAGCAGTTGAGTCTATTATCTGCATGTAAGTTTTTCTTACTTTGCAAAAAGTAGAGATTGCTTACTGTGAACAAGAAAATAATGTGGTACCATGGATACTGGGCAAACTGACCTAGCTGTCTGTGTTCATAAATGCATTGTCATATATCAAACAAGTATGAAAGTGTTTCTATTGCTGTATATGTCAACAGTCAAGAGACTGGATTTAGAGGGCATTGTCATTTACTACTGTTAATATTATACCTAACTTTGAGGAATCGTTAATTTTCCATCAGTCTTCCCTTAATCAGTTTCTAAAACAAAAGTGGATTTAAAGTATCTCAAGTTATATTAAAGAGGAAACTCCCAATTGAAATACCTGTGATACAGAGTTTCCCAACTTCCTTGTTTGTCTGGCAGTGATTCAGTCTGTCAGTTGTTGATGCTGACTCAGGTGTAACTCCTGGTTTTCTTTTTTTTTTTCCCTTGTGTGTTTCCAGTTTCGTGTGACTCAGGTGCACTGCAAACAATGTGACAGTTACGGGAAAATACCTGTTAGTATCGGTTAGTTGGTATTTATAATTTGTTTATACCTTCAGCTGAGAAATAAGTAAGATTTGCCAGATGTTAAGCCTTGTGAGTCTTCAGGCTTTTCTGTCACCTCAAAAACAGTCGCTTAAGATGAAATGGAGCACATACTTGAACGAGGAGTATTCAGAACCGTTATCTGGGCAGCAGTTGCCGCTGCACCCAGAAGCAGTTTTATCCCTGCAGTGTTTCTCTCTTCCGGCTGCCTGCTCAGCTGCTTGCTTGTCTAGAATGGTCTGGCTGTGGAGACTGTGGACATGTCCTTGGAACTGAAGAAAGCTGCCAGAGCCTGTCAGTGCTGCTGGCTGATTCAGGCTGTTGTTGGTACCTCAACATGTGCTGCAGTGACTCTTGCTAGTGGCTACCGATCTGGCACCATTCCCATCATCCAGATAAGAAGAGGTTTTTTCCCAGCTCTGGTTAGAAATCTTTTTTAGTATTTCATCAAAAAATTGCTGACCAGCTCTGCTGTGTACCTTGTTTTTTGTTAAAATCTACTTAGTTTTCTTAAAGTCTTGTATGAAACGAATTGTGTCAGCAAAACCCTGGAGTAGAACCTTGGGGTCATGGTCCTGTGCTGTAAATATGTTCTTGTCTTTTGCATCAACCTCAGTTTGTAAGACTGACTGCATTCTCGTGGATTATCCTGCTCTTATTTTAATGGAAGGCAACAAATTTTTTTTGCTCCAGTTCTGTTGATTCCTGTAGTCTAGTTCACAGACAATCAGGTCTTTGAAGTAAAATAAGAAGGACAAGGTTGGCTTGTATTCAGATGGCTGAAAAATCCCTTCCATTAATTGCAGACCCCTTTAAGCAATTGGTTTCCAACTTAATCGTGATGTAGGCCAAATGTTAACACACATTACTCATAAATGACCCTGACCCAAGCAAGCTGGGGTCTTTTCTGGCTTTGTGTGTTTTTAACTCATCAGCTGTTTCTTTATTACCGATGAACCAAGCACTGAAGGGAGTCATATAAGGAAGAAGTTCTTTACTGTGAGGGTGGTGAAGCACTGGAATAGGTTGCCCAAAGAAATGGTAAATGCCTCATCCCTGTCAGTGTTCAAGGCCAGGTTGGACAGAGTCATGGGCAACACGGTCTGGTGTGAGGTGTTCCTGCCCATGGCAGGGGGATTGGAAGTAGATCATCTTAAGGTCCTGTCTAACCTTAACCATTCTATGATTTCTGCACTAAATTAATTACTTCTGTTTCCATTTATTTAATTAGTTATTTTCCCTTGTACACCAACTAGAGACAAAGCTTCACCCCTCTAGGTTACATCTTTCTGCATTTCTTTCTGCTCTGAATCACTGTTGGAGAGAAGTTGCAGAGTGTGTCCTGGCAGATGGTGGTAGCTTGCCATTGTGCAGCACAGGGAAGCGTGTGTGACATTGCTGTCCTGGAGCTGTGTCAAACACGCCATGGATACTTTGTAATTTGAATGCTAAAACTGAGATCTGCCCTAGTATTTATAAGCAAGAGCCAAGAGGTAGAAAATCAGAAAACAAAACAAACCCAGCCTTTTGAGCAGTGTCAAGAGGTTTTGTAAAATTTGCCACAGGCAAAATCTGACTTCTTCATTTTACAAGATGTTTGGATTTCCTGTGAAGTCAGATACTGGAGCTCTCTGCCTTTGATTTTTCTTGGAAGCAGAAAGGGAGACTTTATATATGATGGCTTCAGAAGATTAGGACCCAGGCATTTCACTGTCCTGCATAAACCTGGCATTGAAAATATGTTTGTACAGCTGTCACCTTTGTCCCTTAAACTATTCTCTTCTGTGGTCAGTGGGTGTTTCTCATGTGTCTGTCGGATGAGAGCCCGGGAAGGGACACACCTTGTGGGAAAAGTTTCTTTAAGTCTGTGCCCTTTTGACACTGATCTGAGTGGAGCAATGTCCAGAAAACCTTTCTGAGAGAGTTCTTTGCTGAATAAAAAATATTTTTTATCAGACAGCATCTAAAATTCAAATGCGCAGATCAAAATAAGTAGGAGTAAGAAATTTGGTTTAAAAAATGAATATAAAATGCATTTAGGAATGTACATGCTAGAAAAGGATTTAGAATTGTGTTTATGTTGTCTGGACCTTGTGCACAGTTGCAAATTCAGTGCAACAACCTTCCAGCTTGATCATTGCTGAAAATGTGTGCCTAGAAGTGGATTCTCAAACCTTCCTTATAAATGATGATGATGTCAACTTCATCTGTCAGCAGTTTGGCCATTAAGGCACAAAATCAAAGCTAATGCCCAGAATGGTAGAGTCTTTGCTTATTTCTATTCTTACACTGTTTCTCTTTCCATTTGAGGTGATGTGTGAGGATATTTATTTTTGATACTAATTATGTACCTTTCCAGTGTTCTATCACCCTGTCCTGCTTTCTTTATGTACAGCAGAAGTTAAACACAGAACTCTTTATCTTGGGAATTTCTGCAATGATACTCTTTACAGAAAACAGTACCTAGGAAGATGATTGAGATGCTTTGGGACAATCTTTAGTTAAACAATTTTTTCACTCCATTGTCCTGGTTTAAAGCTGTTCTACAGTACCACTCTGTGGAAGTAATGGCTCCATAACTAGAGATGCTTAGAAAGGTGTAATTTTTCTCTAATACTACTGCTTCAAATTGCATGCTGCTTTGGTTCTATTTTCATATTTTTCTAGAGCATGGCAAGTGAAAGAAAAATGCGAATATTTCAGATAAATAGGTGAAGAGTCTGTCTGCATTTTCCTTTATATAGTTTGAGTTTTTTCTTTTTTCCTTCTCCCCATGATGCTCTTGGATGCTCTTTATCCATTGGCACAGAAACAGAAGAAGGAGAGGCAATCATAACAGGATGCAGAGCATTTATTCTCAAGATCATTCTGGGCAGTTGAAATCACAGTTAATTGCAGCTGAGCAGTGGAACTTTCAATACCACCAGGGGTTTTAGGCATGGTGCATAATTTTTTACAAAAGCTGAGATATGTGTTCAGCATTTTCCACTGACAAAGAAAGAAATAGATATTAGGCAGGGGATTAAATGGCATAATTCTCTTCATGTGTGCTTTGGCTGTTCATTTGCGAATGCCCCAGCTGTGATTTACTGGAAATCTCATCGTGATGTACCCTTTCAAAGAACAGTGGAAAGCCCAGATTAATGCAGTCTGTGCTGTCAACAAGCTGGGAAGTTCCACATGAGTTTTATAAAAAAGCTTAAAAATGGGGGTTGAGGGTTTCATTAGATGGGCTTTTTGATTTGTGGTGATTTGATCGATTCTCCCCTCTCACCCCTCCTTCTCCTTAAGCCCTGTCATTCTGCTGAGCCCTGGCTTGGTAAATGATTCCATGTAAAACTCGTGATGCATTATCATTTGAAGTTTAATTTTGGAACATTTTACCAGGTGTATAACCTGCTGCCACTTGTTTGAAGCAAAGGTCAAGTTTCACTTTCTTTTTGAAGAAATCAAAGACATGTTCTGCAGTTCTGGATGGATGAATACATATACTTAGAATTAACTGATACAAAGTGTTCCAATTTGCCACTGCCTTCTAAGAATTTGTTTTGCATGACTTGCTGTGTGTTGTAAGGGCTGGGAAAGGAGCTTTGTCAACTGCTCTTGTCATCAGGAGCTGACAAGTTGTTTAGAGTCAAGGGTTATAGAGATTAATCATGTAATCATTAGCTGTGCTCAGGGTGAATAGTTAAGGAGTTCTCGGGTATCACTGGGTAAATAACTGCAGGGAAACCTGAGCTCATAGGTCTCTGCTGTGGGGAGCAGTACTACCTCACTCACCAAAGTCCTTAACAGTCTTCTGTTTTCAGCTCTTGATGGAGGGGTGTGTCCATCCTCACACACTGATAACTAAACCTTTTGGAATGCTTTGTGGGGCTATAAATACTGAGTGCACTATTTTGGGTGCAGTACCTGTGAAACCGATCAGAGAGGAGCAGTTCTCTGCCATTAAGACCAGTATTCCTGCCTGACACCTGCTCGGAGGTTGGCAGCATGTCGCGTGTGCTGTGCTACTGAGCTGCAATTACCTGCAGTTCAGTACTGCAGAGGCAACCAAGGCTGCTTTGATTTTTAAATTGTTACTTCTAAGGCAGATGTTTGCAGTGAGAGTTTCTCAAGGACTTGGGCACAATCTGGAGGCAGAGTGCTCCTAACCATTATTTATTTCAAATAGAACAGCCCTACAACAAAGAACATCACTATTCTCTGCTCTGGTATAGTGTGTATGGTCCTAATTGCTGCAGAATGCCAATTCTTTTTTACAAGCTTATAAAGCACCAGTAAGCAAATCCTTTTCAGAAGAAGGATAGTCCCTGCCGATACAAAAGTGTTAAGTGAGCATTACAGATGAGTAAACCTTGTTAACTTCATATGCAGGAGAAGCACCCCAGAGCTGTTGAGGGTGATTTTATGATCCATGCTCTTACCTGGTAGTATCCCTACCCCATCCCCCCCCCACCCCGCACCCTCACCCTCCTCACTCTCTCCCTTCCTCACTTCTCCCCCCCGCCCCCCTTAAGTTTAGCCCGTCTGTATTCATGTTCTTAACCTTTTACTGGACTGACTGCTTATGTGGGCAGAGTCAAGCAAAAGGCACAGTCAAGATAACTGGCCTACAGGGCTGTTTTGTCTTACAGCTCTCTTTAGTGAGGTACAGTTTTATTATGGGGTGGATACTGCAAAGCTGTGAGCATTGACAGGATAAACATGCTGAATGTTGCCAAGGAGAGCAAAGAAAAATATTCTCTTTGTAGGTGTTGAGCCTTGTTCTGATATTCTCAGCTTTGTGAAGGAACTTCTAAAAGCTCCCAACATAGATCCAGGGGAGCAGCTTCGAAGTTCAAGGCACGTGTACCCATCTGCTGCTTTGAACAGATCATGTGCACCTTTGACAGCTTCTGGATCCTGAAATAGAAAAAGGAGCAGAGAAAAGTTCATGTTTTTGACTTGATCCGTGTGCTGTGTCGGGTTCTCTTTTGGGATGTTGCTTAGCAGGAGCTATAGCAACTGCAAGATGGGAGAATCATTTGAAGTACTTAAGGTAGGGGTTATGTCTGTTTGAGGGACTAATACCAGGATTCTACAATTATCCTTAAAGGAATCTGAACTATGGGACATTTGAGCAAAGAGCCAAGGGACTGGTGGGAACAGTGTTCTGGCAAGTGCAGCTGCGAAAACATGAAGCTGTTTCTCCCTAAAGATTTGGAGGAAAATATCGGTGTTTCCTTTCACAGCAAATCTTGGGATGTGTAAATGGAAAAGAGAAAGACAAGGGAGCCTTTACTGCCCGACAGTATTTCTGAAGGCAGTTTGTTAAAGCTTGTGAGTCATATGATGTTAGCACGGATTCTTTTCTCTTTGATTTCTTCTCTTCATTTCAATTCTGACAGCTTAAGTCCGGGTGGGAGAATTTCTCTCTGGCTCCCACCTTTCTCGTGTTCTGCAGTAGCTGAAACAAAACAGTTGAAACTCTTAATGATCTTAATACGTGAAAGAAAGACTTCCCTGTCATTTCTGCTGAAGGCCTGTACTTCAGGATTCTAAGAAGAGTTATTTCTGTGCTATCATTATCTTTAAGATTCATGGTACCCTCTTCTCTTCCCTGTATCTCTTTGTTGGGATGCCTTTTGTGATAATGCAACTGCTTTCAGTCTTTCCCTCTTTATATTTTGGTAGCAAAGTACTGTAACAGGTAAGTACAGTGAAGAAGGGGAAGAAATTAGCCATGCCTGAAGGGGGGAGGAAGGCAGGACCAACCTCAAACTTTCAGATTAGTGAATGGCTTTACTTGAGTTCCATAAGATCACTTTTTTTTTTCACTTTTTTGTCTTTTTGGCCCTAAACCTGAGTAACAAAATGACAGCAGTTTTTAGTTCTGCTCTCTACAGAATCCATTTCTAGAAGAGGAAAGAAAATGAAAAGTACAAGTGTGTTTTTAAATTACAGTTCTCTGAGATGAACTGCCAGTGTTGCTAATTACATTCAACATTATTAGCTGGGGCAGCAGAGGTAAAAGCAAAATAAAAGGGAAGCATTATGCCTTTTTCCCCTCAGACCACACAATTATTGAATTGGTTAGTTTGGGACATTTTAAAGCTAGGAATTAAGAAATGATTGGAGTGTTGGTAGCTTTCCATAATACCAAAGTCACAGGGGCTGTTTTGTCAGTGAGTAAGATGGAGCCTGTCATTTACAGAGATCTAGTCAGAATGTAGGGATGAGACGGTGGTTTTCATCTCATTCTCTCCTGAGAATATTTTTTCTCATAAAACCAAACACATGACCTAGCAAGTTTAGTACCTTCTGATCAGGTGAGGCTGTGGACTTGGGCAGTAGAGATCACAAGGTTTGCTACAAAATGCGGTACTTTTCTGTGCCTGTACTTACTCCCTTAAATCAGGTTTCTGCTGTTCAGTATGGCAAATCATGTGCAACTACGATCAGAAGATCAACTTTTGTTAAGATGGGTAGAGTTGTTACTTTGTGAGCTCCTGACTTGGTTGGCAGACCTGCCCTAACAGGTAGCTTTCTTGTTCTCAGTTCAGTGGCTATTCTTGCATTGTTTGTGTAGTATTCGTCTATACTGGACTGTGAAACCACCACAGAAAATACCTGTGTGAGGTATATGTATGTGGTTTTCTTTGAGTGTTTTGTTTTGTGGGTTTTTTTAATAATTTTTGTTTGGGTTTGGGAGGGTTTCTTGTTGTTGTGTTGTTATTTGGTATTTTTTTTCTCTGATCCTTTCACTGATCCCCTTTACAGCACAGCTCTCTTGAATGCTTGTTCTGGTTTAAGTGACAAGTTCAGTCTCTTGCCACACATGGACACAAAAAATAACCCATTTCTAGCTACTAAAATTGACTTTGCTGCTAATATATCATGAAACTGTGTGTAGTCTTACCGAGCGTTCACGATATTGTTTCAGTTTCCATTTTTCACAGAAGATTCTTTCTGTATCTTCCTTCAGTCACTGGAAAACTATCTCCATAAATGCTAAAAAACATCTGGAAATCATGGTAATTAGGTCCATCACAACATCCTTCTGTGCTGGACTGAATTTGAAGAGTCCTTTCTGTATTTAGAAAGGAGAACTTTGAGCTCTACTTTTGAAGAAGGGTACTGTGTCTGTCAGAATAATAGAGATTCAAATACCCTAGAAGGAAAACTTGTGACACCTTAGATAAAGTATAAATTAAAAAGTAATACAGCTATTTCGAATCTAATGCTACAGAAAACATTAAAATATATTAACATTTTTCATATTGAGATGATAAGTGGGGTCAGTGTATTAGGTAAACTGATACATTAGTGTACAAGGTGTGCTCATGACCAACTGTAGTCTTTGAGTGTTTCGGAGCTTTTTTGTTGTTGGTTTTCAAATTGTTGCTCCTTAGAAGTTGGGAACTAAGTAGCGCATCAAGGTGAATTTTGGGAAGAGATTAACTGCTTGTAGTGAATACTGTTCTGTTTCTTGTATCATTTGATGTGTTGCAGCTGTATTGTGTTATCAGGGAGGGACAGTTCCTGTTTGGGATTAGAAGTGTTTTATTACAACAGAGTGAGAGCAACTTGCCAGAGGCTAGT
>JBCJKH010018159.1:9334-20887 GCA_039877255.1 Loriculus beryllinus | reverse complement strand
AGTAGCTCTGCCTGCTCTCTATTGCTGCTTAGGTATTCTGCTTTTGTCAGAGTGAATCAGGACATCTGGAGGAAAGGTGGAATGTCTATGAGTTTTGTCACACACACAAGAAAATTTCTTGTTTGGAGAATGGATAATAGAATGCCTTCATACCAGAAAGCAAAAACTGCCCAAGAGATCCTGCTCCTCTCCTAGAGGTGAGGACAGAGAAAGCTATAGTAGGAAGAGATTTCTTCATCTTTATGCAGTGATAGGATTGAGAAGCATTTGTTTTCTGGAAGTTGTATGTTATGCCTTACTGTTCTATTTTGGATTTAAGTTTATTGGCTCTCTCTGTCAGCAAATGACCATTTCATTTTGGCAGTGCCCTATTGTTTAAATTATGGTTAGAGCTAGTTTATTGTGGACCTGTTTAGCATCAGTTTTATTGCTTGCCTTCATTCCTGCTCTGCCATGGGATTGTCATTGCAGTGCCTTTTGGGCATTTTCTTTATTGTCAACTGGCCCAACTCCTAGGGCTTCAGAAACTGTTTGGGGATTCCTCTGGGAGCCTAAGGGAGTTATTGGAAAGAAGTCAAATTCTCATAAGTTCCTGAGAAAGCTCTCATAAGTCTTGTGGCTGCTGGAGTATTGCAAAGTCCTTTGTTCATGGGACTCATGATGAGCCATTGCTAGACAATAACGGTTTCAGGTTCCTTTGTGCTGTACTTTGAAAGGAGAACCAGTTCTGGGCTGTTGTTTTGGCAGACATAAGAACACACAAGATACTCTGTATCAAAGCATTTACAACTTAATTGCTTTCTGCCTTTTCTTTTTTTCCCCTTTTTTCTTCCCAGGGCTCTTTCTCCATGCACCCAGTTTACCTGTTCCAGTTTCAGTCCTACCAATGATTTGTCCAAAGTCAGACTGCTTTTCCACCGTGTGGCTTTTGGCAACTGGGAGCCCCATTTACCATCCACAGTACTGATGCTGAGGCAAGTGCTGCTGTAGATGAGCCAACCGTCCTTTACTGCTGCCCAAGATATTTGTTACAGTGAGGAAAATCGTTTTGATGACCCCTCATGGTATTTCCTCAGTGTATGTGTAAGTATGTGTGTGCATACAGCATGTATATGTTCACCCTGCCTTCGCCTGTTGCTGGCTTGTTCTGTGGGACAGGCTTTTGTATAATTTGCAGTGTTGCTCTGCCCTTGCATATTTGCCCCACATCTTCAAGGCATTTAGCAGTTTGTTCCTTTTATCTGCCTCTGCAGTGAAAGAGGTTAAACTAGCTTATTTGCCTCAAGGCGATCACCTTTTGCTGCTGGCTCATGGCTTTGTCCTGCTTTGTGGTGGACAGTGTTTGCTACAACTGAATTTTGAATAGTTAGTGTTGAAGTTTCCGTTTCCCATGGGAAGGTGGTACTCCACCCAAACAGCTTTCATCCTCTGGATGTCTGTCTTGGAGCAATCTTCTGTTTTCACTTTAGTCCAATTGCCCTACGCTCCAACCACTGAGCAAAAAATAGGTGAGTTAAAAAGCTATCCAGAATAGTATTGAAATGTCAAGAATGTGCAAAGTCATTTCAAATACTCAAATTTAAAATGAAATGTGTTGGTGCATTGAAATTGTTTGATACATCTCTCTGTTTGGGACTGAGCTGGGATAGAATCCAAACCAAACCATGCGAGATTCCTGGAGGGAAAAGTGCAATGCAAATTGGAGGTAGGAAAGTCAGACTGAGCTTTGGTTTGGCTTTGTCTTTGCAGTCTCTGAGTGTGTGCCAGCTATGGATGAACAGCAGTAGGACAAATATTTAGGCGCTGCTGTACAGCCTATGGAGGCTTTTATTCAGTGGCATGCATTACAGATTTCATACCAGATCTGAAAAATAGTGTTTCTGCAAGAAGCCACACCACTTAATTTCAGCACAATGTGCTGCCAGCCCTGAAACGTGTCTGCATTTGCTTGCAGAGAGCTTGCTCAGATGCAGGGCTTGGTTCCATCTATTTCTTCCTTTTCTTGGCTTGCTTTCTGTAGATATAATAATAAAAATAATAAAAAAAAACAGAAAAATCCTCTCCAAAATGTTGCTATTGCAGCTGATGTAGATGACTGCTAAAATCATCAATATATTTTTCATGTGGGGGTGTTTATTGTTTGTTTGTTTGTGTTATTTAATTTGGAACTCTTCATTTCAATTTGAAGTAATTGAAAACTTAACTACGATAGCACTATAATACCTAAGCATTTGGTCAGCTGCATGGATATCGGCAAACAAATCAAGGGATGTGTTTCAGAGCCAGCCTGGAAGAGCTGGGGTGTAAGCGACTGACTGGGGAAAAAGAAGCTTTTCTGAAATGTGATATGCCAAGCTGCCTTAGTATTTATTAAGTCTGAAGAGTCAGAGTGGGCACAACAGAGGGACTGGGAGGGGGAAGAAGTCGTGGAGGATGCAAAAAGCTGGCCTGGTAGCACCTGTTGTGTAAGAGCATGTGTGTGCAGATAGGTGCAGAGTGTGGTTTAGTAGTTTATAGATTCACTGTGGAACAGTTTGTATCACCACTGATGCACAGAAAGCTGCTGCTCACTTGTTTGGCCTTGACTTGCAATAGCTGCCTATGAGCTTTAATGTCAGCATAGGTCCCTGGAGTGTGATGGATCTGGTACTGTTTGCCCAGGACTCAGGCTGCAGCTTGTGCTGAGTGGCACAGACTGGACTGGGTGTAGCAAGGAGGAGATGATGTCAACAGGACGGGAAAATCCTCTTGTGATTTTTCATAGGGCAGGCTGCTGTTTAAATACGAGGGAATGTGGACTTCATAGTCATGAAAGAAGTCAAAACAGGGTGTTACTTTGATGTAGCAGCACATGGATGATGGGAAACGAAAGCTGAAGGCTCTGTCGATGCTTCAGTTTATCTTCAGAAGTCAAAGGTCTCTCTTGAAAGGTTTCCTTCTAAGACAGAATGTGCATAACGTGTTGTGACTGTGTGATGTACACATGTAAAATTGCCTTTCAGTGTCCTGCTGCTGCAGAGTGAATCTGACTGGTTCTCTTTCTCTGCTTGTGCCAATGAAAATAAATCGCTCTGTCATAACTTGAGGAAAACAGTGTTCTGTTAATCCTGTGTACAAGGCCACTGGCCAATGGTGTTTAAAACAAAGCCAGCCCTTCTTGTGGTGTTGGATGCTGCTTCTAAGCAGGTTGGAAAGCCAGCTGGGCAGCGAGGCAGCAAAGCTGTCACTTCTGCAACTTTCTCACTCCTAGTTGCTGAAAAGGGCTCTTCTCTGAACTCTGGACAATGTGTTTTTTCTTGCTCCATTCCTTTCCCCTCCCATCCATCAGTTACTATGACAGTCCTTTTGCTCTGTCAGAGAAGGTGCTGTTTTCTTTTGTGGCTCACAGAAGAGGAGAAGAGGCATTGCACATGACATTTTGTCCCAGACACTCTTTACACCCTTCCCATTTCATTTCAGATCTGTCTTCTCTTTTTAAAAGCTTCGCAGAGAATAGACGAGGCTCTAACGACAAAGGGGGAGGGAGGGAGAAGGAACCTTCCTTCTTAATTTTTTTGCTACTTACGTGTGTCAATGATGAATTAGAATATGGTGTGTCAGTGTCTCTGTATGCACAGTGATGTGGAGCAAGTGCCCCAAATTTAAGTCATGGGGAATAGCTGAAAGGGGATTTGCATGGGCAGGGCTCAAGAAGAGTGGCAAATACTGGAAGCTGGAGGTCTGAGTCCCTTACCTGTTTCTTTTTTGCCAATTCCGGTCAAGCACAAGAGTAGATACAGAGTGTGATTTAGGGGAGTTAGCAGGATCCTCTGCTTGTGAGAAGACCTCAAGCCTTTATAGCTTGCTTGTGCTGTCTCATTTCACAGTAGTCATGTGATGTTCTTGGTGATCAGCCTTGCCTGCTCTCTGTTCTCTCAGGTTTATACAGCTGCTCTGTCTGTGGTTTTTCCTGCAGTACTCAGGCTGTTTCCCTCACTTCCTCTCTGTGTTCATTATGAGTACTAAGCTCAGGGGTGTCAGAACATGCAATCTCAGACTTTGTCATCAGTGTGCCATGATCAGCATATATAGGGAACACCTACTGGTTACCAGTAATGTTCATGTGTACGTAAAACCTCTGCTAAAAGAGGGCCTATTTTGTGGGATGTGAGAAGTGAGACAGCAAGTAAGGCACCCATCAAGTCAGTGAAAGGATCTATGGCTTAAGTCCACCTTGTGCTGCCACACACAAGGTCCCTGAGCATCTGAGTTTATACATGGTTGAGCGTAAATCAGTCACTGAAGTGTTCCTGGATTACTGGTGCTGCTGCAGCTCTGAGCTTTCTGTCAGGGAATGAAACTATTCTGAAGTTCCTTATGGTAGAACGAACACAGGAAGATCACCTCTGCATGCACTTGACCTATTACTTTTCCCTGATGTTTGGGCCATGCTATGATTCAGTTGCTATTTCCAAAAAGCACTGTTTCTTTAGAAAAATGGCAATTCAGTTCTAAAACCCCAGAGCTGTCTTTGCTGGAATTTGGCTGAAGGTTACATTTGCCTTTGCATGTGGTATGGGTTGTAAACAAAGTTTGCCCTGCTGTTTTTGAGAACGAGCTACAAAGGAGCTTAAAATATGCATTTCTGTGTCTCCCTGGAGATTACTGTGCTTTCACCATTTACTTTCATCTGAATTGAGCACTGCTATTCAGGTTTAACAATAGTATAGACCAAGTAAAGGAGCATAATATTAATCCTGTTTAGTTGGTGGTATGTAATCCAGCTGTTCTTAGCACACTGTCTTGGTTTCATGCCGCTTGGTGTGTCTAAAGTAAGAAGTGGAGAGGTGCTTGTGTGTAGATGATGACTTCTGTCTTGGTGGGAAGAGGTGTCCATCTCTCTTCATTGACCTTAGAGGAAGCTGACTATAATGATCAGCTTAACTTGGGTATTTCATGAGTGCCTAAAGGTAGGTCAGGTAGTCAAGCCTAGTGTTGGAGAACCTGTGCAACACATGGGAGACCCATTGCATGTGTCACCTTTTGCAGCTTTGCTGCTACTTGGGTTAAAGGAAATTCTGCTTATACTTTTGTAGAGCTGCTAAAAGCTTGTTTCAAATTGGTTCTATTTTCTCTTGTTAGTAGAGTCTCGTCCTATGCTGCTAGTAATGGGAAGGGTGATGCCATTTGATTTGCACACGCATCTGGACTAGTAGTGGTTAGTACTTAGTTTCATTTAAGCCAGGAGGTGTAGCTGCTGCTGGCAAGTCAAGCTTACTGTAGCAGCTCAACAAGGAGTGTTTAGCTGCCATTTAACCTTCAGTGGTCATAGTGCTTCCCCACTATCTCAGACTGCAGCTTTGGTATCTTTCCCTAACTATTTGGCTTTATTATTTCTCCCTTAGCTGTAACAAGCTTACTCTTGCATATACACTCAAGTAGATAATTAATCTGTCTCTCAACAGGCTCTGCTAGCCATAGTATTTTATTCAATTCCATGAAAAGAGTTACTTTTTCATTATGATGCTGGAAGGGTAAAAGGCAGCTTATTCTCTACTTTAAAAATGCCATGATAGAACATAAAGCTTTCATTAAACATGCCTGGGTGAATTTATGTGCTTAAGTATCTGAGCTGTGTCTAATATTTTTTTGAAAGAGAAGGGAATAACACAGCTCTAATAGCCTGTGTTTTGTTTTTTGGATGGTTTATCGGTAGTATAGAAAAAATGATTGAATTAATTCCTTCATAGTTTTAAGCCAGGAAAAATTAAAAACAAAGAGAATGTCTGTTGCTGTATGGTAGTGCTCCCCTTTTTTCCATCTTGCAACCTTTTAGGAGTGTTAGCATCTCAGTGGTTCACAGGTGATTGTATTCACATTGCAGTTCTTTCTGCTGTTATTAGTTTACCTGATATAAGATTTGCAGTGTAGTAGCTGGTGATACAGCTGATTTCTACCAGGAGCTCTTTCATGCCAACTTGGCTTTGAGTAGGTACCTAGTTATGCTGAATAGTGTTTTGTCCTCAAATAGGTGAACTTGCCAGCAGCTGGACATGTTGTTTTGTCCTTTCTTTTGCATGTGTGATTGTCACAGACTTCAGTGCTACTGTTCAGCCCATTATTTGTCACAGACTTCAGCAAAACTTTTCAGGTGCATATGTGGACTCAAGTTGAGTTTTGAGCCTACCTGAGGTGGTAAGTTTTGGGGGGTGGTCATGGTATTACTTAGTGTTTTGCTAAGGGATGTCCGGTGGAACAAACCCTGCTCTTGGGATTAACTGATTTTATAGATTTCCAGCAGCAATTGTAAGCTGAGCAAAGGCAGGGGTCAAGGCCGTATAATAGTAGTCTTTTTTTTTTTTGCTCCTGAGTTGGTTTGATGGCAGCACTCAGCTACTGCAATGGATAGAAAAAGCACACTGCAGATCAGCTGCTGGCAATGACTTGCTATACCACCCAGAGCAGCTTTACAATTGTATGGGAACTGAGAGCTGTCTCACTGTGCAAACATAAAATAATTGTGGTCAGCTGCTTGGTGGCTTGTGTACCGGGCTTAGGCTTGTGTAGACTGGAGCTGCCTTCATAAATTAAGCACTTAGCTGTGATGTGTGGAAAAGTGTTGTGCTTATAGCTGGCCCTGCCAAAGATTCATTACAGACTTAGTTGCAAGTTGATACATAGAGACAGCCATAGTGCTTGGCTCAGATAAATATCCTAGTTCTGGATATGTGGGAGAAGTGGTTTGTGGTTGGGTAAGCTTCTTGGAGGTAAAGACAGAGGTTCATAGTCTGTGGCAGAAGACCGGGAGCTGGGAATCACACAATGCTATCATTTCCATACTACAGGGTTAGAAGAGGATGTCTGACCAAGTAACATGGGAAATCCAAGACTTAAGGTTGAAAGCCATGAATTTGGCAATTGTATCGCAGTTTTTAAATCTGTCCCTGTCTTGCCTTGGGAACTTTGAACGCTCAACCACATGCAGGCACTAGTATACGTTACAAGATCTGACACTGGTTTCTGTTTATTCCTCCTCCATATTCAGTCTATAAAGGTTATTTCCCTTCCATGGAGGCAGAAGCTTACATTTTACTGGCACCAACCCATGTGGCTGTCTGCAGCTGCAATTGGGATGGAAGTGTTACACTGCTGCATTTTCTTGTCACCACTGCATCTCAACTAAAGGACTGATTTGGCTGCTGGAAGACGCAGTATAAACTTTTTTGTTTAGGTAGCTGAAAATATCACATCATGACAAAGAATGTTTATTGTAACAACAAAATGTTCCTTGTATCATCTGCCAAACCAAGGGTAACTGAGTAGGAGCTGAGCTAAACAGGTCTGCATGGATTTAACACGGATAAATAGCCACTGCTGAGGAGGTGAAAGAAAAGGGAACTGGGAAGGAATTTTCAAGGCGCAGAAAATATAGATCCTGTATCGTTTACTGTCCTGTAACCTGGGTTCCTATTTAACAAAGTACTGACAAATCCCTTTTCAGCTAAGTATTCAGAGGTGCATTTCCAAAGGGTTTCAAGTCTACAAAGACACAGAGAGCAGCACTTCAAAGGGATTTCAAAATCTATGTTCTAGATGACTTGTACTTGTGAGTCTGTGGAGGATTTCTTCCTAGTCCTTGCTAGTCGCTTTCCTTGAACACCTTGGCTGTGAGACCTATCTAAGCCAAGGCGAAGCAGCGTTTGTCAAAATATTTATCCGAGCTGAGGCCTTTATGATATAACAGATAAAAAAAAGAATGATGGGAAATGGTGACCAGAGCAGGGCTTGTTAGGCGCAGATGGCTGTGTAAGCACGCAGATAAATAAGGATGCCTAAGCCTGCTACTGTCTAGGGGCAGGATTGCCCATGTGTTCAGCAGCTCAGGCGTTTGGACCGGGCTGGTGGAGGCAGACCCATGAGGCTGCTTTACTTTCTGCAGCCATTCTGCGTGAAATACACTGTAGAGATTTGAAGGTGTTACAGTGATTAACTAAATGGGAACTTGAATGACAAAATGATCCTGTTATGCTGCTTAGGCTTGGCAGAAGGAGAGGTGTTGGGGTGCTGCTGCAATGCATTTTAGAGCAGTGGGAGTTTGTGACAGAGCGGAGCAGGTGTGAACACTCCAGATCATGACTAAGTGATGTCTTGGCTGATGAAGAGTGCTGGTTTATTCCTTTCCCTTCAATGTTTTCTTCCAAATGTAATTTGCAGCAATCACATGTCTTTCTCTCTTATTTACTGTTACTGGTGGCTTGAAGTTTTGTGTCAGCCTCTTCCTGTTGCAGCCATGAAAAGGAGGGAATTAGCCTCTGCTCTGATGGTTATTGGAGACCATGTGGCATTAAGGCACTGCACAAGGAAGAGGGCTTCTATCCTCAGGAACATGTCCTCTGAACAGAGGAAAATGTACAGGGAGTATCTAGCATACCTGGAACTGGGAACAGAGCCCAGGTCTCCTATGCACTTAGTCCAACCTCCTAGCTACTGATTGGTACAGAGACTTGCATGGCACCCTGCCCTGTTGATTTTTCATCTTTTGTGTGTGTGTATTTTAGCTGCTGCTCTCTGGAATTCAGCTGGGGAATTTCTGAACTTGGGTGTGCAAATAAATGGAATGAAAATAACTGACCCCAGATTCCTAGTAGAAGCTGGGATTCTCTTCCTGCTGTTTGAGGTTTCCTGTGGGCTGACAGGAAGTCTGGAGGAGGAAGGGTTACAAATGCCGTGCTTTGATTTCCAAAATTGCTCCAGGCTGCAGATTTGATTGGGTTTGGAAAACATATTTCGGTATTGAATTCTCATGCTGAGGGGCCACTAATGCAGCTGACATCTATTTTCCTAAGCCATATAATAGTTAGGGAAAATCAGAAAAGACTAGGGTGAGGAGGACCTCATAAAGAATTTTTCTTGCCCTTTTGGCTTACAACCACTTCTTCTGAAAAGTACCTTTCTTGTTTCTCTATCTATAAAGGTTTTCTGGACACTTCTCAAGGTATTGGGTCAAAGCATTTCAAACAGCTAGCCCATGTCATTAAGAATAGATGCTCCTTCATTATGCTTACAGTTGGGATTTCCCACTGCCTCTCACAGGTATGTACATATTCAGAGACTGGAAAAAAGCTTAACTTCTGTGTAAACAGAACTATACTTATTAGATGAGGCTTTTCAGTCAATCTTATTTTCTTCATTTAAAAATACATCCATAAAACCAACCACGTGCTTATTTGAGTGTATTGTGTTTGTGTGGCAAGGTTTTGGTAGCAGACAGGCTACAGGGGTGGCTCCCCTGAGAAGCTGCTAGAAGCTTCCCCCATATTTGATTGAGCTTATGCCAGATGGATTCAAGATGGATTTGCCACTGGCCAAGGCTGAGCCCATCAGCCACAATGTTAGCGCCTCTGGGATAACAGATAAAAGGAAAAATGTTGCTGCACAGGAGCAATTGAAGCTGGAGAGTGGAGTGAGAATACATGAGAGCACCAACTCTGAGACACCAGGGTCAGTGAAGGAGGAGGGAGAGGAGGTGCTCCAGGCACTGAAACAGAGGTTCCCCTGCAGCCTGTGGTGCAGACCATGGTGAGGCAGACTGTGCCCCTCCAGCTCATGTTGGCTCATGGTGGAGCAGACATCCATCTGCAGCCCCTGAAGTACCCAATGCCAAAGCAGGTGGATGTGCCTGAAGGAAGCTGCGACTCCGTGGGAAGCCCACATTGGAGCAGGCTCCTGATAGGACCTATGACAACATGAGGGACCCACTGGAGCAGTTAATGAAGAACTGCACTCCATGGGAAGGACCCATGCTGGAGAAGTTCATGTAGAACTGTCTCCCATGTGAGGACCCCGTGCTAGAGTAGGGCAACAGTGTGGGGAGGAAGGAGTAAAAGAGACAACATAGGATGAACTGACCACAACCCCCATTCTCTGATCCCCTAGGCTGCTGGGAGGGAGGAGGTAGAGAATTCAGCAGTAAAGTTAAGCCCAGAAAGAAGACAGATGTGTGGGGGGAAGCTGTTTTAAGATTTGTGTTTATGTCTCATACTCCTACTTTGATTTGATTGGAAACAAATTTACTTATTTTTCCCCAAATTGAGTCTTCCTGTGATGGCAACTGGTGAATTCTTCTTGTCGTTACCTCTCCCCATGAGCCTTCTGTTATATTTTCTCCCCCCTGCCCCTTTGAGGAGGGGAGTGATAGAGCAGCTGTGGGGGGCACGTGGTATCCACCCAGGATCAACTTACCAGACAACGAAAAGTGTCACGAAAGAAGTAGATATAGTATTATTATCATAGCTACTATTGACATGATTTTGCAGTTCTATTACTACTGGAGTTAGGCCCAGGCAACAAAGTCTGGATCCTAATGCTTGCTTTGCAGGTTAAATTTTTCCTCCCTAATCACAGAATCATAGAATTACTTAGGCTAGAAAAGACCTTCAAGATCATCAAGTCCAAGAGTAACCCTAACATAAGGTGTTAAAACAGTGACAATCGCTTATACAGGAACTGTACCATAGGCATCTTACCTTCCACAACTATGTAGGTATGCATACATAATATGGGCCTGGGAGGTGCCTGTAATTGACTTGATCTTCCTTTCTTTACAGTTTACAGTTCCTTCACTGCTGGAACCTGACAAAACTCCACTAATATTACATCTTTTCCTTTCAAGTATGGTAACATTTTCTTTTAGTATTACAACATTACCAATTGGTTTAGCATTTTTGTTGGATTTGCTTTTCAGAAATCACCCGTGAGTTCAGAACAGGAGTAGGGAACTACACCCCAAAGGAAGTTTCTGAGAAATTATAAGTTCCTAAAATAGAAGCACAAAAAGACAGGACTCTGTTTTTTTCCCTTTGCTAGTCAAATAACCACAGCAAGGTACACCACTCCGTGACCTGAGACTCAGTACCTTTATCTACTAGATTTTCTCCTGTAGCTGAGGCACATAGTATGCAAGGAAAACCAGGTGTCGTCTTGTCACACAGAAAGCACCTCAGATATTAGTACAGGTTAGGCCTGCACCAAAACAGCAAAAGTTTATCCCAGTTTCACATGTTGATATAGTTAGAAATAGAATGGGCAAAGTTTGAAAGAAGATCAATCCATCAAATACAAGAGCTTTTATTAAATCCAGATGGTGCAATAGCACAAACAGTGGACACCTCTGTTTTAACCTCAGCAAAAAAAACCAAAATAAAATTAGTTTTTCTCTATATCCAAGTTGTATAGTTTTAACTGAGTCAGTAGAATTTATTTTTATATAAATGAAAGAATCACATAAAGAAGTATTATTTAAAGAATACTTGTAAACTTTTTAACATTTCTGACTGCAGTCCAGTCCTGAAGAACTTGCCAACGCCAGGAGTCAGGATTTAGAAGAGAACAAACTGTACTTTATACAGAAATTACTTGTAAAAGCAGATTACTTGTTCTGAGAAGGCTTGTAGTATGTGCCCTTTGAAAATTATATGCCCCACCATTTACTGCTACAATGAGTCAGAGATGAGAACTGGGCAAGGCAGACTCCT
Organism: Loriculus beryllinus; assembly: GCA_039877255.1. NCBI lineage: Eukaryota > Metazoa > Chordata > Aves > Psittaciformes > Psittacidae > Loriculus > Loriculus beryllinus. Next base: position 9,374 of record JBCJKH010018159.1, on the reverse strand, counting down.
TAGAGAGAAAAGCGACTCACCAGAATCTGCTTAGACTGAA
>JBCJKH010018156.1:0-13237 GCA_039877255.1 Loriculus beryllinus | reverse complement strand
CCGAAACAAAAAGTCAAATATAATTCCAAATTAGTAACTTTTTGTAGCCTAAAATAATATTTGAATGAAATAATAATGTTAACTTACAGATGTACAGCTTACAAGTGTGGTAAGGGCAGCCTGACCAGTCTTGCAGCCTAATGAGATGACTTTTATTTAACTCCATGTTAAAAAAGCTGCTTTCAAACACAGGACAGCAGATTATTTAGTGGTCTAGAAGATTTAGGAAGTTAAGTCTGTGGATCCCTACCAGCTTCATATTGTTCTCCATTAAGAATTTAATGGCAAGGATGAATGATGCTCCGGAAGATATGTTGAGGATTGTCAGTGGTCCAAAGCTTTTGAAAATTCTTGCTCTGAAGCCCCAAAAGAAATGGGTCTTTGTGCTTAGTTTATTTAACAAAATAGTTTCAACTAATAAACTTCCTGATTAGTATCACTAATATACATAACTTCTATATATTACTCAAAATGTAGCATGATAACTACTGTTCACCAAGACCTTATGCCTATTGCACACTTTTTAACAGATGTTACTAGAGAATCCTGTCATAATGTCATTAGTGGATTTTAATTTGAAATATACAGTAATATAGAATGATACAGATAATAAGTTATTTTGAAAAATCCATGAAGATGGGAAATAAATATTCTTATCGAGACACTAAGAAATTCCTTTTGACTTTATACTTTTATTAACAGTCTGGAGTATGGTATTTCTCACATATGTAGTGCTGTGGTGTTGATAGTTTTCTTTGTGGTTACCGCAGAGATGACTCCACAGAGAATATATCAACATTTATATACTCTCATGTACTTAATCAAGATATATTTATAATATTCTTATATAGGAGAGGATATCTTGATATCTTGAGAAGGGCTATGTATATAAGGTATGGGTTTATGAGGGACATTACAATTCTAGCACAGTTTACCACTGTTTGCCAAGTATAGCATAATTTAAATTCTTCCGAATTTTTTTAACTTCCACATTAAAAACATTGCTTATACTTGAAGGCATTTCTTCAATTTTCTGAGGATTAAAGCCTGTTGATTAGGAGAAAAAGAATCTGGATATCTGGGTAATGGTCTATGTTTTTAAATTAGTACTGACAAGAAATAAGCTAGAAGACCTCACTTTTCTGTTCTTTAATTGTTTAGTAGGCTTATTTATGTTACCTTACAAAACCAGAAAATATAGCAGTTGACATGGCAATTTTCTTAATCTTTTTATGTAAGTAAAAGGAATGGGAATAGATATTAAGATTTCTCCTGTACCCTCTATGTTCTTTTCCTTCAGTAAAGCTGAATAGAATCTGCTTCTCACTTCTGGCTCTTGGGTTATTTTTTCATAGTATGGATGGTATACATGCAAGTATGAATACTTTTGGAAGCACAAGAGATTCAGTAGACATGACAAATCATAGTCTGGAGCAATATTTATCAGAAGTAAAATTTATTATAATGTAGAAATATTTTATTTTACAAAGTCAAAATAGTTAATGTCAGAACAGGACATGGGGAAATGCTTGAACTAAATTATTGCATTATCTTACTTTTCTAAAAAAAAATGCATAGATGTGTATAATTTTTAATAATAATTGTCGTTCACGTCCATTGGCATCTGCAAAAATGCAGTTTTTAACTGCCTAATGACGAATATTTGCATATTAATAGACTAGCTTTTCTTGCTTAATTTTCTATACAAGAATAGATATTGCTGTTACCATTTCTAGCCTGTCAGTTAAAATTCAGAATAATTCCTACTACCTACAGGATACAGGAAAATGTTGTTTGGCTGTCTGTGTTATTGAATAATTTGCCCTCTACTTTCTCTTTAACTCTATTCATTTTTCTTTTGCATTTTGTGGTATAGTTGGCTAATGCTACAAATTGAAGATAGCATAGATCCCATTATACTGTTCTGAAACAGGTTTCCCTTACTATCCAGAATCCATATTTAAGCATCGATTCCATAACTGAGCATTTATTTTATAGGCCATCTGATATAATTCAAAATATAATGAACTAAGATTGTACACATACATTCTTGCCATTTTAAAAGTAATTAATAATTTAGAACTTCCTAATATAAATTAAACCAGATGTACCAGTCAGCATACATTGGTGGAAGATGTGTATAACTGTTATATATGTACAGAGAAGAGTCATGAAGTTTCATATGGGTGAGTACTTTTTACTCAGAAGCATCCTCCCATTAGTCCTGCTGCATGCACACTGACTGTTCTTCATTGTAGAAGTTTGATATCATTGGTCTTCTATTTTAATGCTAGAGGCTTAATGTCAAATTTATGGTTCCAGAACTGTTTTATCCATAGGTTTGAATGGAAATGACACCAAACCCCTATATCTTTCATTTTTATATAGTGACAGAAAACACAGTGTCATGTTTTGCAATGAGCATAACTGAGTGCCTCTCTGAAATGCCTGTGCAATACTACATGCAGCATATGGAACAAAAAGGAGAAATCGGGGATCCGCATCCAGTTGCTAAGCTAAGATCATATTGAGATCAAAGATGTGATGCGATACATGTCTGAGTGCAGCAGTGGTGGTAACAGTCTCTTGAACAAGGTCACACCAGGATAGCGATAAACTTAGTTGTATGTGAAAGCACAGCAGGAGTACCTGGAGTTCTGCCTAGGGATGGGTGGTGAGCCAGCTGAGAGCTTAGGAACAGGATTGTCCAGCAGGCAGACATGAGCAACACTATTGTGGGAGTTTCCTCTAGACCCGCTGATAAGGAATACAGATGAGGCCTTCTTCAGACAAGAAGAAGCCTCATGTTCACTGTCCATTGTCTTCCAGGGGGACTTTACCACCCCAGTATCTGCTGAAGGGAAGTATAGCAGGGCAAAAGCTGGAGTGCATTGATGACTACTTTCTAGCACAGATAATTGAGGAGCTGATGGGGGTTGATGCTGTGCTGGACCTTGTACTTGCAGAAATGGAAGGACAGGTTGTGGATGTGAATGCTGGAAGAAGCCTTGGCTGCAGTGACCATGATATGGTGGAGTTCAGGATTCTGAACAAGTTCTGTGTATAGAAGTCTGTATTTAAAAAGGGAAAACTTTTACTAGAAAAAATAAGAAGAAAGATAAGGAAAAAGGAAGATAATCAAACCAGGAGCAATTAAGTTTATAATAAGAATAGTGTTACAACAATATAGACTGTAGCAAGTCAGAGCAGACAGAGCAGGAGGTGTGTCAAGAAAGAAACCTTAAGAAAATACAGAATAAGAAAGATGGTAGTATTTCAAAATGTGTATGATAGTAGAGCCTTTTTTATGGATAGATTTAGAACATAAAAAGCTAAATTAAGGAAGGGCAGATAGGAAAAAAGTTAAAAAGGTAGTTCCAATGTAATGTCTTTAGCATAGCTTTTTACATAGAATTCCAGGAGTAATAATAAAAATTAGATGGGACTGTACAATATGCTGTTCATTGGAGTGGGCACATCCTAAATAAAAAGTACGTTTCTACATTAAAAGAAATACAAAAAATGCAATTATAGGAGAGATGTCTTTAAAAATTACAGCTAAATAAATAAGCAAGTGCACATAATGATGCTAAAAATATCTGTAAACTAAATAGAAGTTATTACCCTGAAAAGATGGTATCTTTAAATGGGAGTATAATGAGATAAATAGCTATGTTAAATAGATTATTTTTTAAATTAGTCTCTGTACAGGTTCTTTCAAAAATCCTTTTTTTTGTTTAAACAGGGGTAATCAGAAGTAATTTATGTAAGTGAATAATTAAATCAAAACAGCACAGAATAATTAATGGCAATCTATCAAGGGTTCAAAATAGATCACATTACAGATTAGTGAGTGGTTTTTGATGCAGCATTATGGATTTCTTAGTCATTGTTATTAGTTAACATTTTCTGTTAAAATACTCTATTTTAAATATATTAAAATACTGTAGCTTTGTTCTTCAGCAGAGTTTGCTAAATACTTCTTTTGAATGCGAAGATGTTTTAATGGTGACTCTTGCTTTTTTTTTTTCTTTTGGCATTTTTGATCTCTCAGACTTCAATGAAAACTGTATTCTAATGCACATTATTTAATTTTATGTGGTGAGTAAATGCAGTCTGCTTTTAAATTGTGAAGAATCTACTATAGAAAAGGAAGGATAATGGAATGCCTCATTAGAACTAGTTTGTAGGCACTTAGTAACCTCTCAATTTTCTGCGATGTAAAATATCTTAATAACACATGCAGATTATATCAATATTTCTTTTAAATACAAGGTGTGTGAAAATGAATCAAACCAATTAGAAAATAAATTCAAATTCTCTTGTTGCCTTGGTAAGTGACACAACCTGTTCGGCTTTTTCCATTCCCATGCTGTTATTTAATACAGAACTTTAATGCAGAACTTTGTTTAATAACAGAAAAAAAATTTTAAAATGCAAAATACAAAAATCTGCTAAAATAAAAGCAAGGCTTCTACATTAAACTTTTTAAGCTTTAGTATAGATCATCTTATAAAAACTCTTATGTTGTATACTTTGTTGCTGTTCTTTTAGTTACTAGTTCTGGACAGTGATCTTAAATTATTATGATATTAGTGAGGTGAAGAGGAAACCATATTTATACACAGTCATCCTATCAGTTACAGCTGGTAATCAAGACATTCTGGTTTTGCAGTGAGTATTTTTGATCAAGAGCTATTAGTGAGCTGCGTAAGTTGTTCTCATTTATATTTTTCTTGGAATATACTTTTCATTCTGTAAATGCTAGGGACTGGAATTTTGAACTGTACCTTGCAGCTGGGGAGAAATACTACAGAAAAGAGAAACAATTTTATTATTCCTTAGAATGAGGAAGTATCATTCTTGTATCTTCAGCAGTGATTTGTACTTAGTCTATGAGATGGTTCTATTTAATGAGGTGCAAAGGATGATGTTTTTAACATAAATAGTTGCAGTCAGCATTCCTTAGGGAGAAATGTTGAAACCTCGTTAGTAATTGAGTTTTTATAAAATACTTGGAGGAGGTTTCCTGCTGACCATAAAGGATAAAACAGTGGTTAGACTGATCTGTTGATCCATATCCCTAACTGTTCATTTCAGTAGAAGTAATACTTGGGTCAAGAACTGGATACCATGTAAAAGAGCATGTCATAAGGATTTAGCTGGGTGAAACCAAACAATGTGTTGCAGCTAAAATAAAGTATATGTACACGTCTCTTAACTGCATAACTAATACCAACATTGCATTAAACAAATTCATTGTTTCATCTTAATTTCCTTTAAAAATGTGATGCAGACGGGTGGCAAAACCTAGGCCTTCTGTCCTCCAGGGTAGGTGTTACGTAACACAGAACTCAAGCGTTCGAGTGACTCTAGTGAGATGGATAGATAGTCAGTGTGTTTTGCTAAAAAGATGAATGCACCATTTTGGAGTTATCCCAGAGAATGTTAGCTGGAATGATGCCTTTTTCAGTAGCAAAAGTTAGTGCAAGCATCTTTGCTGTCCAAGGCAGAAAAAGGTATTTAGCATGCAAGATTATACATTTGGATGAGTTGTTTTAGGCATTTTTGTTACATATATATGTAGTGTGTTTTCTGTTGCTCCTCTAAGTGAAAACATAAGTCATACTATGGTCTAGTTATGTGTCTCTGATAACAGAAAATCACTAGTTTTCACACGCATTTTGAATAATCGCACACTTTTCAGTGCTTTGGTGATGGTGTTTGAGAAAAATTACAACCTAGAATATGCAACACTTGGGGAATGCAAGCACCTCCTATTGTGACTTTTAACCAAAGTCTGTAGGTCTTTAGTTAAAGCGTTTGATTTGTTTCATACTTTAAGAAAATTCTGGGGAGGTAACCTAGCTAGAAGCATTTGCTTTCTCCTTTCTTGTATATTTTGTATTATTTAAAAGCTTTGGTTTCAGGAGAGCAGCCCCAGACACTTTCAGCACAAGGTCTATATAGCCCAGAGCTAGCTTTGAACTGTGGAGTACAGATCTAATTACACAGCTTGTAGCTGTGGAACTGCTCCTCTCTGTATTCTAAATTACTTTTCCTAACCTATTTGCATAATTTAAAGCACAGAGATTTTGCCGCTGAAATATAATATTCTCTGACACAGTTAGGACAGGCTAAATTAACCCTCTTAAGACTATATTGCTTTCTCACATCATATTTGGTAAATGCTTACCAACTTGTTGGGGGAAAACATTCAACAAGGCTTGAATGTTTTCATTTGTCAATTTTTAGCTAGGGCTGGTTCTTTACAAACATATTTCGTGATGTACGGAGATTACAAGTCATCATTAACCTTAAGATTGGGCACCTCTAATCAGCTAATAAAGCAACCTGTCTTTTGTAATCACACTTGGTGTCTGTCTACCTCTCACTGAGGAGTTCTTTTTATTGTCAGCAATTTGTGCAATCATTTTAAATATAAAAATTTGTCAGGTGATGATATGTGATCATGAAATACTTAAAAGTATTCATGAATTCAATGAATTCAGGTGTGCATTGTTAGTTTAGAAGTTGTGGGAGACAAATTTTGTAAAGAAAACATGCTACATATCTGAAAATTAGGTATCTTTTTATAAGAATTGTACAGGGTAGGGGATAGTTATACAATGCTTGTTTCTTAGTTACTGTTTACGTAAGAAGGCCTTACATCTTTCTGCATAAATAATTGCTATGAAGTCAGACATTGTCATACCATGATTCTGTAAGAAGCAGTAGCAGCCATATGAAAAGTGTTAAGAAAGTATCAAATGTGTTCTTTAAACAGTGAATATTCTGAGGGATTTTTTGCATCAAACCTTTATTTCTTTAGTTTGTTTACCGTGAGACATTTAATATGTTAAAGTAGTTCTGTGTCACATCTTCATTCCAGAAGATTAAAATCGTGTGATGGATACAGTAGAGAATAATAGTAAAAGAAGGGATGGTCTGTTACGTAGGACAAAGAAACACTTCAGTGAAGATCCATATTTTGTCCTTGTCTCTGACAGTTTGTCTGATGTTATAGAAGCTGAAGGTGCTGAAATAAAATTCTTCAGAAGTACATACTAATCAGGGCATCTGAATTTTGAGAATTATGACATAGAAAGCATTGATTTGATGATTAAGTGTACTGGATGCTCATGGCTTCAATGGAGTTAATAGGGGCTCTGCTTTGATTTTATCAAGTCATATATAGTAAGCAATATGATCTCATGTAAAGTTTCACACTTAGTGAATACATTTAACCTTAGTTTCACTCGCAAAATGGGACTATGAGGAACCAATCTTTATACTTTTTTGTTGCTGTTGTTATGTAATTGACTTCTTGTAACAATTAACCTCACATCAAAAACCATTATGGAATTTTTAATTCTTGAAAGCAGGGTTTGTTCAGAGTCTGTTAGAATAAAACAAGGTAAAAAAGCTAGATCTTGCTTCATTAATTGAGTGTTGTCTGTTTTGCATACAAAATGTGGCAGATGATGTTTCGGTGCAAGAAGGAAGATGAAATACAAACTGTGTTTGTTAAAGACGGGCTTTGTAATTTAACACCATCCTATTTTCTACATACCTACATGGTAGCCCAGCCAGCTCTTTCAGGTCGTGGTTAGCAATTCCAGGTTACAGGGTTAGACATTTTTATTTCTCCTGCCCACCTACTATTCCAGGTGTTCCACTTGAAACATCTCCCTGACAAAGAAAGAGGCTATTTGTTTTTAAATTCTTGTGGAAAAGCCAGCATGGAATTGCACTTGTCCCGTTTAGTTTCAGCTGCATGTAGGCAGGAGCTTTAGAAATCATTGCAGAAGTTTTATCAAGTCAGTAGCAAGCCTTTGCTAACTGATATCAGAAAATATATGTTTTTTAAATATTTAACCTACCAGTTCGTTGGGTAAATGGAGTAAAAGAAAATGTTGATGGTCTTTATGGCTACAGTTGATTTTTATGTATAGTATTGGATACCAGAAGGAAGTTTTCAGTTAAATTTATTGACATTTATTGAGTATAATGTTTAAAGATGAACAGACCTTGGAGCCTAAAGTGCAGTGTGGCCCAAATCCATCTGTTTTCCATTTCTTGGAAGTGTCTAAACTGAGTGTCTCTTAGTATCAAAGTTCCTAAAGCTCCCAGGACTGTTTCTGAACATATATTATGGTAGGCAGTGGTAAGAAAGGAAGGTTTTAGTAGGATTTAGGTAAAAGGCTCCAGCTGTTCTTTCCAGTGCTGCTAATATTCTCAGCAGCATAAAGAAAAAAAGGAAAAAAAAAAAAAAAAAAAGAAAAGAAATAGTTTGATTTGTGTTTTCACGGCTTTTGAATCGGGGTTCCTGCTGCTACAGTAATAATATTCTTGTGGACTTTTTTAACTATGAACATTGCACAGTAGTTTTGGTTTTAATACAGTCCAGTACCCTGGACTCTATAAAGTAATGCAGTCTGCCAGGAGTTCCATTTTTTTTGGGAAATATAAATTTATTTTATTTTATGGTCTTATTTTTGAAGGCAATTTGGTCTTTTCTAGTACCCCTCATAGCTCTGCTTCCAGTATCTGCATTTCTTGATCTCATAGCTGTCTTATCTGTTATCTCAAGTAGATGACTGCAGCTATGCCCAATTCTGTACCACTATTACACTGGTAAATCTTCCACAGACCTACATAATACTTTTCCATTTTTTAGATTAATCCTCAAGTCTGACCTATTTTCAAACAAAATGAAGGTGCCAGACTTTGGAAAAGGGTTCAGATCCTTTTCCACTGAGACAAACTGATTATTGAATGGTGTGTTTTAAAGTATGTTAATTGATGTTGCAAAAATAAAGCTATGTAGTAATTTTAGAAATGTTCAGTGGCCAAGGATCAGCTACACAGATACTTACATTTCTGTTTGTATAATTCTCTAGGATAGTGTCAGCTATTAGATCTTACTTACCTACAGACATTCATATTAAGTTGAGTTTCTAATATTTCTGAATGAGTAGTAAAAATTAGATATGAATATTACTGCTTCATTCACCAGTGTACTACTTTAATAGAGAAGAATAAACCTGAATAATAGCAAATTTTCTTCTCTGTCTTCAAAATAATATTTTCTTATCTTTTAGGTGTTACTTTTTATTGTCTTAGCAGGACCAGGACGTCATAGTGACAGTTGACTTAAGAATGTCAGTTTCTTAAGGTTCTGCCTGATTATCACAGGAACAGTTGCTGCTCATTTACATCATAATTGAAAGGAAGATTCTTCAATTAAGGGCCTGGCTTTTACTGTCATCTTTTCTGTGACTAGTAGTCTGTGCTCTACTTCATGTAACTGTAGTGACTTATGGTTTTATCATCTGTTATTTTTTTTTACTGAGCTTGTTTAGTTTGAAGTTACCTCCTAATATGACTCTTTCTCTGTATCTTGCTTAAATAAGCCATAAAGAATTATACCCTGGTTAATTGAGAGGTTTTTCGGATATAAATGCACACCTCTGTGCAGATTTACTTGCTATTTTATCTGACTGGTTTTATTAGTTTCTTGCAAATTTTAAAAGCATTCCTGCTTGCCGCTACTTTTCTAGCTTTCTCCTTCTAGCCATTTAACTTTCACCCACTCCAAAACATTCAATCAGATCACACTTCATTTGGTCTTTGCCTAGGAATTTCTAAAAGGTCAGGAGAACCAGTAGGATATTTATAAATATTATGTCAAAGAATGTAGAAATATATTAGTCTAATAGCTTTGAACTTATTTAATATTAATGCTGTGTAAATACCATTCTCAAAGTTGCTATTTTAGATTTAATTAAGTAGTGATTTCAAAATTAATGCAAAACTGAAATAAGAATAGAATTTAAAATATTAAAATACAATGTGTAAAACCAGTCAACAAATTAATTTGTGGTTAAATCGTAAAACTTCTTAGTGTATATGTCACTTTTTTTTTCTTTTTTTATTCCTCCCCCTCACCCCCCCCCCGCCTTTTTTTTTTTTCAGTAAGGAAATCAGCACGTCAAATGCTTTTACACTTCAGAATTTAGCTATTTTCACAACATTACTTTTTAATCTATGCAGGAAAAAATCAAATGTTAATATGACTTCTTTTAACAAGGAAACAAATTTATAAAATCAAGTTGACTTTAAAAGTAGATATTTGTTTTCAGTGAAACTTGTTGATACCAAATTAATAATAAGCAAGAATTCACTGAAGAAGACCTAGTGGATCTCTTAATAATAGGAAATTGTTCCTTTGAGTAGTTATGTAATTATGTTAGTTTTAGTCAAGCTTTCTATTGAAAGAAAATACAAAAATATAAATAAACAGGAAATCCTTAATTAATGAAGACAGAAGGGATATACACTGTACTTCTGTTATGTAGTGGTTCTCTTACTTTTTGAAGAAATCTTAAAAAGATTTTGCCAATATGTGACAGATATCTGAGAATATTTCTACTCAGATGAAAGATAATAGCTGTAGGAGTCACAGTGTTACTAAATTGGTGAGGGAGTGTGTTATCAAATATGCTAAAACAGGTAACAAGTGATTGCTCCCAGTAAGCAAACAGTTATGCACACTTGTTTCTCTTTTTATCTCTTCCCTGTATTGTTACCTGAATTTTCTTGGGTTTGATTATAAATTTCTAATACATATAATTATACAACTATTATGTATACTTTTGTATAAAATTATATATACATTATAGGTTTATAAATTATGAATTTCCAAATTAAGAACCGAGACTATAATTTATACCCTAAATACCCCTACTTTCCTAATAGTGCTTCATTTACCCCTAATCAGTTATACAAGGCATTTTGATACAAGCATGATGGTGCCAAAAGGCCAAAATTAAACCCATGATTCTCTGTATTTTGACATACCAATCTTGAAATTCAGCTGGAACTATAGCTCTGTTAAAACAGAACTGTAACTCTATGGTTACACTTTCAACTGAAATGAGATAGACTTGCAAAATAGTGTTTGTCATTTACTCAAGAACCAGGCACTCAAACTTTTCCATTTATGAGTTTTAAGAAGAGAGAACTTGTCATACTTCATCAAAATGAAGAATTGTCTGATCAAGTATATGGGATTATTTTAAGCATACCCTGGTTAATACATAGTGTTTAGGAAGGCAATATAGAGTGTTTTCCATAGTGTACCTGTCCCAGCAGTATGAGGTTAACAGACATTTAAAATTTATATAACACTGGAATTAAGTGGTATTTAATAATTTTTTCCCTTTCTACACCAGTCAGGGGCTTACTGCCGTCATTCATCTTAAATGTGCCTTGCAATGAATCTTAATTTAATATCAGTTTAAATTGCTTCCTATTCATATCTAAAGGAATAAGTATTAATATCTCGTTGCTGTCTCTTGGTTCAAATATCATATGTGGTAATAGGGATAATCAGGCAACAGGGGGGGTCGTTGGATAAGACCCAATTGTATTTCCAAAGCCAACTGCAGACATGAGTACAAATATTTTTTGATTGCCACTCAACTCTTAGTTGATATTATCAAGGATAATCCACAGTATTTCTAAGGTATCTTACTGAGAGGTAGCATGTGGTTTAAACCTATAATCATATCTGTTAGTTTAAAATGTATGTGTTTTGCATTTGTTGGTGGTTGATTTCATCCTTCTCTTGGATTGTCCAGTGGCTTGGGAGTGCAGTAGCTTCCTGAGGTTCTTTATAGTCATTTTTCATTTCAGCTGCCTTAGAGTCCAGTCATACCATCAGGGAACTTATCACCTCACTGTTTGTTTTTCCAGATTGCTTAGGATGTATCAAATAATACAACTCTTTACATAAATGGTGGTCTCCCTACTTTGTGAACATGAACTATTTATTGCCAACAATTGTTCCCTATCTTTTAAAGACTAAAGAATTAAAAAAAAAGAGAAGCTTCTCAAAACTTCTTTGAAAATACTGAATGCAATATAGGCAGGCTTACCCTTTAATGCTTCTTATGCAGCATTAGTTTTCATCAGTATGTCATGTATTAACTATTATTCTTCATTTTTATAGCAAATATTTTGTAAGTGCTTAAAAGTGTTTTCATTATTTGAATAAGATTCTCTAATGTCTCATCAGCCCTGTTTATTTCTCTCTTAAGGTGATGGTGTTTGTTCATGCTAGAAATGCCACAGTACGAACTGCTATGGGTCTTCGAGAAAAAGCAAAAAACAATGGTCATATTTGTCATTTTTTATCACCCCAAGGATCGGATTATGGTCAAGCTGAAAAACAGGTAAGCAATAATTTATGTTTGTTTCTTTCTGTCCTAGAATTTATGTTTTTACAGCACAGTCCAAGATGGGAATAGATGAAGCATTTTTTAGCTTCTGGGAAGGTATATTTTACTCTGAAGGTATGTGTGGAATGGTTGAATTAAATAGAGGAAATGAAAGAGTAATGGTGAAAGAAAAGTGCTGTTAGTTTTTTGAACAAAAGCTGATAATGGGTTGTGGTTTATGCAACTTGTACTATTTGACAGTAGTTTTCATGTAATGTGCAGCTCAGAAAGTCCCTTAAAGACTAATTGCTACAAGTTGGGATAGTACCCGTCTCCTGCTTTTTTGCACTCTTTCCCTAAGCATCTGCTACTGTCCAGTCTTTAAGACAGAATACAGTCCTAAAGTATTAATCTTACCTAGTCTGTAAATTTACCACCTTTCCAAAGCCATCTGACTTTCCTTATCAATCAATTAATCATGAGCAATCAGAAAGTAATCTATTTGAGAGTTAAAAGTGGGAAAGCTACTATTTGAAACTCACAAACTTTTAGCCCCCTAATCTGATCTTGTTTAAAAATGTACATATGGATCATAAATTACTGGTATATAAAGTGGTGGCCAAGTACTTGCTAGCTGAAACTGTGTTTTTATGCATTCTAACACTTCTGTCTTTGTATGAATTGTGTTAGTTGACCTTCCTCTTTTTTTTTTGTTGTTTTTTTCTAATGTATAATATACAGAAGTAGCTTGGTCTGCAAAAACTTCTTTTCAGCTATTCAAGAAACATGCCGGTATTTCTGCTGAGAGAATATTTCAGAAACAATTCTTAATTCAGTGTTATATGTGACATTTACATTTGGTGATATTAATTGAGGTCTAAAGATTAGCGTTAACAGTGTCTTGTTAATATTCCTTGAAAAATAATGTTCTTCCTCACCCCCCAACTAATTAGCAGAACACAGATGAGATACTTATTCCTGGTAGAAAGTTTAATGTATGTATAAGATGCCTT
>JBCJKH010018155.1:0-13283 GCA_039877255.1 Loriculus beryllinus | reverse complement strand
GGCCTGTCCCCATGGCCTCCCAATCTCCCGGGCACTCTCCAGCCTCTGCTCTGACTGTACCTCAGGTGCCTCACCAGGGAAAGTCTGTGACTTTTTGTTATTTCTCATGCCTAACAGTTCTTTCGGTGGCTACAAATTTCTCCTCAATTTGCTTTCAGGACTTCCGAACTCTCTCTAAAGATAAACACAGGATAAATGACGAGCTGTCATTTTGAGTCAGCTAATTTTCATTCAGACTGCTTTATAGCCCAAGTATTAAGACAAAATGAAACAGCAGATAAGGTAGGCTCTGGACATTATGTTTATTCAGGTGACAAAAATAATTGTTCTTTCTTGGGTTGTTTATCATAAAACAAATTGCTAGTGTCCTGATGTCATAGTATAATATAAAAACAGTACAGTCAACTGGATAATTTTCATACAATTTTAATTCACTTCAGTTCTTAATTAGCTTTATAGCTATACAAGTTCTACATAAGCTTTAGGAGTGCAGTTGTGCCTGTCAAATCAAATTAGTTATGCAACAGATACTACCTTCAGGGCTCCCAAAGTATGACTGACCATGCAAGATTTCTGCTGCAAACAATAATTCCAGATGACAGTATTCCCTTTATCCCTGGGAATGGGAGGGAATTGCACAGGCAGAGGTTGTTATCATCATGTGTTATTGATTACATAACTGGGTAAAACAAAAATATGCTTTGCTTTGCTTCTAACGTGTGGAAGAAATACATTCCCTGGAGCATTCTCATATCTCAGGGACACCTTTGATAAACAGAGTACATTTAAAATGAGTTTTACTTGCAGTTTTGGAAACATGAGTTGAAAAACTTGTTGTTGTGAGGTTTTATCCTAGTTACTGATTCATCAAAGCAGATGTGACAGAAATACTCATTTGTAAACCTCCAGGGCAAACTCAGTTTTACTTTGAGACTTTCCCTGAAAAGGCTTATGATAAGGGAAAAGGAAAAGCCCTCTTTCTATCATCATTCAATTCAGAGAAGTCAAAGCTCTTGACAGCCAACCAATCTCTGGTATTTCAGAAGAAGAGAGGTATGAAGAGGTGGCTGCTTGTTGTAAATGCTGGAACTACAGATACATCAACAGCACAGGAATTTCAGAAAGCAGCAGCAACTGAATAACTGAAAGGCTTGAAGGGCCTGTGCCAGTGACTCAAACAAAAAGTTCTAAAATACTGGACTCAAGTAGCACAGCTAATGTGAGTGCTAATAGTTACTGTGAAGGTAAGCTGAAGATATTTCAAGGCTGTGGGGACACCATGTTAGGTATGCCACTCTCTGGGAGTAGAATTTTGGGTAATGGCTTGGGTTTAAGCAAGGGAAAATGCTGATGACCAAACAGAATTTCTGTAAGAATAAGCTCCATGCTGCTCAGCAAAATAGTAGGAACTTCATTCCCTGCTTAAGATTGTGTTGACCAAAGCATTAGCAGCTGTTCTGGTGGTAGCAGACTTGCCTTAGCACAGCAAAGAATATCCAGTTTGATAAACTCATATCTTTTTTTGTTTCCAAGGAAAGCAAGTAAAACATGTTACTAGACTGGTTTGCCTTACTGTTCTTAAACAATGGAACTGGGAATTACCAGATGATACTCATTATCCTTTTCACCACTTGTCACCCATCCCGATGCCCAACCATATTTCAAAATCTCTTATTTCAATTCCAACTGAAACAATAGAAAGAAATAATAAAAAGTACATAAAAATGTACTACTTAGATTACACAGAAAGTTTATTCTGTGCGGTTCTGAAAGTACTATAGACACTTATCCATGTGTCTAAACTGTATGCAAATTAGTAACAAGAGTTGCACCCTGTAACCCTATAAAGTTCCTCTTACAGGAATATGAAGAAAAAAAAAGTGTATGTGTGCTTTTGTGCTTCAAAATTCCAGTTCAATCTGAATTAAGCTCATTGGTTTTCTATTGACTACAGTATTTTAATTTGATATGTATCATTAATTATAACCTTAAGGACAGAAATTTTTTGAGCAAAGTTCTAGACAGAATAACACTGCTGGACTGGCAGATTCTGAATCCTAGAGTAAGACCTACAGGTAGGAGTTCTAATGATTCTTCTGGGAAGTGAGAAAAAAGGTTTAAAATTTAAGTCTCATTTTCAGAGCTGTTAAGGGCTTTAACATCAAGTATGTTGTGTAGCCTCACAAGTTCTTGATCAGTAGGACGTAAAATAAAAATACTGATTAGGAGTTATGAAACATATGATCAACAGCTGATCTGTAAAAAAAAAAAAAACCAACAATGAGGACATCAAAACTGCTTTCCTTATATGCACTTTGCATAGAGGTTTACTCTGAATCTAGTTTCAGCTACTGAAAAATTAAAACAACCCATTAGTTACACATTGTCAGCATATCACTTGAAACCTATCTGAATACTTTTAAGTATATTATTAATAATACCATATACCATAAACTATTTAGAAACTTGATTAAAAAAGAATGAGCCTTAGAATACCTACCAAGCATTTGTTGAACAGCACTTTAGTTCAGATAAAAGCTGCTTTCAACAACTCACAGAGAAGCAACAAACCCAACCCTTTTGAGCTCATTGGTAGCTTTTGTCTTAAATAAGTAGATTTAGTCTCAGCTTTTTCCAACTGGCTGATAAGATAAACCACCTGGACATGTTTTTTTCTTAAACTGCTTTCTTTTGGGGGGGAGGGGAAGAATTAGGAATGACTACAATTTACCCCTGGGTGCCTGTGGATGCACTGACTATTTTCCTCAAACTAAAATGAATTTAATATTTAAAAATATGCCTATACCTTGTTAAACAGCAATGCTGTTCATCAAGACTTTTTTTTTTTTGACAGATGATCACAAATTTTAAAGTTTTTTCATCCATTGTTTTCATGAGAAATGTACATCTGTTTTTTGCTGTAGAGAATAAAATCAACCACTGCACTTTAGTATATGTCATGCCTGACAAAAACTAGCACATAAGGAGTGAAACCTTTTCATTATTGAAAGGAACAAGAACTATGTGTCTGCACTTTCTACAGACAAAAATCTATGCTTAATCTTGAAGAGTAACATCAGTGGTAAAAAATCAAGAGATTTTACTAGGAATTTTGATAACTAAAAAATATGTTTTTCGGAAAACCTGCTAGTTGCATGTATAAAACTTAACATCAGGACCAAGTTACAATCCAGTTTCATTTTATGTTGTTATTTCATATGAAACTGACTCTACGCTAATGAACATAAATATTGCTCTGACTCATCACAGCCTTTCACTATAATGTTCAAATACATTTTAATAGTGAAATTCAAATATCAAGTAAAAATAACAGAGGTTTTTTTGTTTTGGTTTGTTGTTTTGTTTTTTCTTTTCACAAAACACATTAATTACATTTTTCTGATATTAGGTAGATTTTGATTGGTGAATACCTTAATTTTTTTCTCCCATGCTATGTTGCAACAGCTGCCTTAGAGAGAGGCAACTGCACTCACAAAGCGGGTATGTTGAGTTGAACTTCATTATGTGTAAAATGTTTTGTCTCTGTTGTTATGAAATAGGCCAGCTCTGTTCCTCTGCTGGTGTGATTCTGGTATCTTCGTATGGGGGATGTTGCCACCAACTTGAACCTTCCTTTGTTTCTAAACTTAAGTTGATGTTTTCCACAGGTACTTTTCATTAGATATGCCTAGACTTTAAATGGTTTTGGTAGATACTGATGTTTACACACACCATTTTAGTTTGTGTTGATGATTTCTAAATATTTTTAAAACCTTACACTCTAGAATGCATGTGGATTTGATTATTCTAGTGCTTACATTTTGAGTAACTTCATATATAATTTTATTCAACAGGAATTTGCTGCACTGACGAAAGAATTAAATGCATGCAGGGAACAGCTGCTTGAAAAAGAGGAGGAGATTTCAGAACTGAAAGCTGAAAGAAACAATACAAGAGTAAGTATAGAGCAGACCTTTTCTGGAAATCATGTATGTGTAAAGGAGGAGGAATGTACTTAAATATAAATTTAGATCTTCATTTTTATAGACAAAATTACAGCTTTTACATGAGACTTATAAGATTCCATGTAACAGGACAGATCTACCTTGCTACAGCTTAGAGGAAATGAATGTACATGTTAGCAGGATATATTACAAAAATTAGCAGATTTTATATGTAATATGATATGTACATTCAGTTTAAATGCTTTCTAAAGCAAGGGACTCATGCAGCCTTCCAAGCCCCAGGGCCTGCCTAAGTAACCTTCACATATCCTCATGTCTTACCAAGGCTAAAGGCAAGGTTGCAACAGACCCAGCTTTCTTTTGTGACTTGGATTTGATCTAAATAAGGATGAGATGAAGGCTGCCACACATGTTGTAGTCAGACTACATCTAGACGCAGCCATGTGACCCTTACAGTAAATGTCACTTACCATGCAGCTGAGTTAAGACAAGATTTCAGCCTTAAATTGACCATGTTCTACTTCAATCAGAAGATGTTATTCTGTCTGGTTACAATATGTGATAGCACGTTCTGAAAATTCTCAATTGGTGTACAGAATGGTTTTCAAAATAAAATGCTTGCAAATGCACATGCAAGTATCTGGGCAAAGGCAGAATTGATCCAGAAATGGAAGAGGGGAACAAAGAAGACTTTATGGGGTGTGGAAACATGTGAGCAAAGAGATGAAGTAGTCCCAGATGAGACAGGAGTCAGGCTGGTCATGAACATACAGAATAGATCTCAGAGACGTTCAGCACGTGATTTCTCACATCTGTATTTCATTCTTCTGTGATCTGGATAACTCTTCCTTTTTTCATCCTTTCATTAAACAAATAGCACTTTGGCTGGTCAGATAACATCTTTCTTTGGTCAGCTAATTTGCATTCTGAAGGAACTGTAACAACCTGCATGACGAACTGAGAGAGGGTTTTTCTTTCTTCTGTGTAACTGTATCACCAGGGTGCCATAGACTTCAGAAATCTAAGGAAAGACATATGATATTGGTGCCTGGAAAAAGGCAAAACTGCCCCATCTACTTCCATGTTAGCTTGGAAGTACAGGAGATGATCACATTTAGCACAAAAGTCTTAGAGGTGATCCAAATTACCTCTAAGGTTTGTGAAATGTGATAGGAGTCATAGGTAAGATCTACATTTTCTCACACGAATCTCATGCATTCTAAACTGTCTGAAATGACTCCCACAAAAACAGAATTATTAGCAAAGAAGCACGTAGGAATTGCACTGTATTTTTTAGGTTTAGCAAAACATCTCTACAAATCTCAAGACTTTTAAAGCTGCTTAAACTTTAAGTAACTGCTCTATATATGGGGTATTTTAGTATTTAAAGTAAAAATAGGAAATTATTTAGATAGGATAAAGAACACTTTGTCTTAATTTCCAGAATAATTTTTTGAATGCAGAAATGTAGTTAAAAAATACAATCAGTTGTATGTATTTAACAAACTATATATACCCATTCCTGCACAGAAGATTTATCAATTTCCCTTTCTTTGCAGAAAAAATACCATATAAACTAAATTTGCAATGTCATATTCTCAATTGTCTTAAATTCTTGCTAAGTATGTGCATTAGTCTGTATAGCACAGTGCTTTATACATTTCACTACAAAAGTCACTGAACATCAACTTTGGTACGTTCAAACTGAAATGTACCAATACTTACTATGGGTCTGACATAAGCAGTGCAGACTAGCAGAAATTCGTGAACAGCTTGGAGCCAAAGATACCTCCTTGCCAAGCAACTGTGAGAGAAAAGGAACATGAGTCAACTGTAAGTCACATCTAAGTCAGACTGAGCTCAGTCTTAGGCATTTTCTTTGCAAACCAAGAAGTTTAAACATCATCCACTCTTACGTTTCTTGTGTTATATAAAAGAAAAATTGGTAAGAGATTTTCCAGGAGAACTAATACCAACGAAGGAGGTTATAGGGTGTGATAATCCTTGCGAGAAATCCTTGCAGTTAAAATTAGTAAACTTTACCAGTGTGTTTTCAAAGTGAGGATGAAACTGGGTATTGGTGTTTAAAAGCTTTATGCTATGAAAAAGACATAGAAAGTGCAGGAGATGTTACAGTAAATAAGAGGAGAAGATGTAGTCCGAGTATTAATGGAGAAGGAGAGAGAGAAAACATTCATGCCTTACCCTGACCTCTAGCTTTTTCATTAGTAAGTTATTGCTCCATCATGTCATATATATGCTCTTGCCAGTCTAAACTGCCACATACATCAGTTGTCAGTTTGCTGTAATAGTAGTGCTGTCTTCTATATGCTCCTGTGCACATCTTTTATAGGGAAAATCAGCATTTTAGAGACAGAGTTGTTGTCTTCAGAATACACTCTCGATAAGGTGCTAGTGATGAGAATTCTGGCAACACTCATTTGGAAGACATTGCCTAGAAAGAAGCGTTTTTGCAAACTGAGATTTCTGCTGTTACTAATGCAAAACAGCATTAATATTTTGTAAGAAAAAGTTGCTCCAAAATTCGTCTGTGGTTAAGTAAAGATTTTAGTAAATAATAGTGTTTGGGGAACCACTATAACACTTTTGTGATGAGGAAATTAGATGTATTTTCTAATATGTGAACTTAGTCCAAATAATGTTTCTTTCTTCCATCCCAGTAGTGTTCACATTTAACCCAGCTCTAGGTTGGCTATGTTAGCAAGCCTTACCTGTGTCCCAGGACATGCACATGCATAGCCACAGGTAGTAGAACTACTCACTACAAACATTTTTCTTTCAAGTAGCAGTTCCTACTACTTTTAAATAAAGAGGCTCAGTTCCAAATTCTCAGATTGCTGTTTCTGAATTTTTTAATCCAACTTTTTATCTCCCTGGGGTAGCAGCATATACTACTGCTTCAAACTGAAGATAGCAAGAAGAAATAGAAGTGCCAACTCTGTCACATTCTGAGTACACACTAGCCTGCTAGCTCGCTTTTACATTTTCAGTCGTGCCTAACTGGCAGTTCTTTACTCTAGACCCATACCTGTGGGTTTATTTCTTGGCAACAGCCCCATACACTTCTTGTCAATCTCCACAGAAACAAACCAACCTTCCCCCAAAACCACACGTATCCTGATTTGCCACTCTATGACAAGCTGCCCTGGCAGACCCTGACAGAAGCATGTATTAGAAAGAGACCATGATGGAATTACATCAGCCTTGTTCTCAAATTAAAGTTGAAACACAGCACTGCAGCAGTTACAAGGAAGGAGAAAAATATAGCTGAACCCAGGAAAGTACCCACCCCTTATTCCATACCATTTACATTATGCTCAGGTCCCACATTTTTCACTATACCATCACTTTTGTCTCTTGATATATATGCAGCTGAACTTTGGGCATCAGGTCCTGTACATACCAGCTCTCAGCCAAAATATCAGTGCTTAAGCTTTATCTCAATGTTTATCAAGTTCCTATTCAATCATTCTTAAGCAAAGCTTCCTACTGACCTTTTACTGTTGAATATGTTTTTTTACTATGATAATTAACTTTTTCTGATTTAAAGCAGTAGGAATGTTTTCATGTCAAGAACTTAGCTAGCAACTTGATCTGTCAGTACATGAGGCAAAATAGAAAATGCAGGAGCATATGTATGTTGATTGGTGTGGTGTTGCTGACAGAAAGGCAGACAGGTTCTCTCTGTAAAATAATTACATGAAACTTTGAAAATATGCAAAAATATATTAATAGCAGCTGTTACTCCTTTGGATATTCTCTAACTAGAATGATCACCTATAGCATGTGGAAAGACAATCTTTTTTGAAGCTGGAACACAGGTCGATGTGATTTACCATGTTATTTAAAGAAAATTATGAATTCCACTAATTTGATTGTACTGAGTTTAAATTTAAATTGAAAGTTATTTTTGTCTCAATGCATATTCTTTGAAAGTAAAAAAAAAAGATTGTGGGATTACCTTATTAAATAAGAATACGATTATGAGGAAGTTTGAGGTTAAATTGAAAGTTATTTTTGTCTCAGTGCATATTCTTTAAAAGTAGAAAAATTTTGTGGGATTACCTTATTAAATAAGAATATGAGTATGAGGAAATTTTGACAGCTGAAACAAAAAATATTACAATGCTGATATGGTTAATTCTGATTGTGTTTTCACTACAACAAAACCCAGACATATGCATATACTTTTTGTGTATAGCAGAAAGTGTTACTTAAGTTGGTCTGAAATATTTTAGCTCAAGCAGTTCTAGAAACAAGAAAAAATAAACTTTTATACATGCATAAAACAGCAGTAACAGGCAGTGTCATCATCTTTTGTCTACTTAATACCTCAGGTGCTGAAGCATTTACTAAAATGAACAAGCCTGACTTATGTTTAATTTTATTAATATTTTATTTTCTCAGTTCTTTAGTGGACAGTCTATGAAGCATCTTCAGTTAGGCACTGCAGTCTCATAATGCCCATAGATCAAAGCTTAACCTACATTTTATGATTAAATTTCGTTTTCATCGTCCAGGAAAACTCTGAGAATATCTTTTGAAGTGCAGTTTTGATGCCTTTATTTAGCTCATTTTCTTAAAGCTTACATTAGTTTAAAAGGTGCTGAAACTAAATTGGGCATTCTGTTTTCTTTTTTAAACATGACAAAATGAGTTCTTACAGTCTGAAAGTACTGTGCACATGAAAATAAGTATAGCTGTTTCCTAAAGTTCTGTAAATGCAAAAGCTTAATTTCAATAATGTAAATGACAGTAAATATAATTAGATTTACCTCAATATTGTATCTATCCTCTAGGCTCATCCATTGCTTCTTTCAAAATAAGAACTACTGTCACAGAAGGGTGACAATAGTTAGTAAACGTAATATATAGTAATACCTGTAGTTTCAGACACTGTATAAGCTAATAGTTAGTTGATATAGTTATTGCATTATTGTCACAAAATGCCCTTTCTTTGTTTCTATTACTTTGTACCATTACCCTGATTATTACATTTTCTTTCATACTTTTGCTTCACATATGTTTGTTTCGATTAAAGTTTTAGGCTACAGGTATTTTTTTTTCTGTTTCAGATGTGCAGAAAGACAGACATGGGACATATGCTGCAGTTAAGCTCTAACTTCAGGTTTTCAAAGAAAGATTTTCACTAGTAATTTACCAGTATAGCTATTTGAGGTCACCCTAGCTGACCACAAGTGCGAAGTGGTTTCCGTCACTGTGAAACAATGTAGAAGAAAATGACTGATTTGTGTGGCTGGTTTCAGAGATAATCTTCAGCTCTATATCTGCTTATTTTACTTGTCTTCTTTCCTCGCACCAGAGATGGAGATTCGCTGAACAATGTGCATTCTAAATATAGACTGAAAGGAAATTTTTAACTGTGCTGGTGAGAAATTTTAAGCTGGACCTCAAAAGAGAATTGTCTTCTTAGTGGGTTGCCCCATTCCTCTAACAAAAACCTTAAGCTAAGTCTGTATGATTTTGGTAAATCCCTTATCTTTTGATTTTTCTCCATGTGTTCCACTATTTATGCCTCACCTTTTCTGTCCATCACTCACTCCCGATTCTTTAATTTCTCCATTTATTATCCTGCTGTGAACTTTTGATTTGTTTTTGGGTTTGGTTTTTTTTTTTTTTTTTCACAAATAGGTTTGTTGAAAGTAATGAAAGTTAAAATAAAATATTTTATATTGATTAAAATTCAGGTCCTGTAGTAATACAAACTTTACTGGGTGACACTAATTTCAAATTACTAAATCATTACTCCTAAAAAAGAATGGTTTAAGTTTGTTATATTCCACATGTAAATCAGTGTCCCTGTAATAATGATGTTATAGTATAATATAGGTAGGTGACATAGGTAGATGTAGTTTATATCATTACATTTAAGTATGGAATTTCATTTCTCAGAAATCAATTACTTCCATAACTGCTTTGGAAGTTATTTGAAAAATACAGGAAGCTGGGTGTAATCTAACAGTTTATTATTGTTGATTTAGTTTTACTGAACATTTTAAAGAGGCTTCATTCACTTGCAAAATATGCATTAGAGCAGTTTTCAATTTTAAGATTATTATTTTAAACATTCTTTATGCTCATTTAAAGTCCAGGTCTCCAGAAAACTTCGTCTCATTTAGCTATGATAAAATTATCAGCATAGCATATTGAGCACCCTAAAATTTGCCCAGCCTAAGAGTTAAATTCACTTGTCAGATTATTTCATAATTCATTGTCAAGCTTATGCTTTCCAGTGGGAGAAACATAGCAATGAAGCGTGGGTGATTCTGTCCCACCTGCTACAGTTGATCTTCATCTTCTCTCTGCAAGCTGCCTGTCCCTCTGAGTGCTTGACAACTATAGCAGCTTGACACAGTGTGAGGGAGCAGAAAATGCTCAGTAGTCCATGACCTTTATTAATGCCAGAGTTTAATTGAAACGTACTAAAATACCTAAAGCTGTTTCTAACAATTCTTTTTCAGTTTAAATGAACTACTAATATTGTTGCAATGTTATTTCAACATGAAATTTTTTGGAATTCTTACAAATAATTTGGAACAGTAATTCTTGAATTACTGGGAGGGGGGAAAGTCCTCAACATGTCCTCATGCCCACAAGTTATTGTAATTTCCTTTAGTTGTTAAACTACATTGCTTAGACACATTGTTATCTTCCATGTTAATTTCCCGCATCACTGTAGCAATGGGACACTCCATAGTTCTCTCAGTATAGTTAAGTTTGCTCCACCAGGGAAGTAGGGAATATTATTTTTCTTTTTTTCTTGGTTTTTTTAGTATAATCGTAGCTGGGGCAAAACTTGTGTAAAGCAGCTGTGTCACTGCAATGTCCAAGGGCAACGAAGCTGGTAAAGGGTCCAGAGCACAAGTCTTATGAAGAGCAGCTGAGGGTGCTGGGGTTGATTAGTCTTTAGAAGAGGAGGCTCAGGGAAGACTGTATCCCTTGCTACAACTACTTGAAAGGAGGGTGGAGTGAGGTAAGTGTTGGTTTCCTCTTCCAAATAACAAGTGACAGGACAAGAGGAAATGGCCTCCAGTTTACCAGGGGCAGTTTAGATTGGATAGTAGGAAAAGTTTCTTCACTGCAAGGGACATCAAGCATTGAAACAGTCTGCCCAGAGAAGTGGTTAAGTTGCCATCCCTGGAGGTATGTAAAAGATGTGTAGATGTGGTACTTAAGGACATGATTCAGTGATGAACTTGGCAGTGCTGCCTGGCAGTAATGAGGCATTGGGAGGCCTGGTTAATAATACTCTTGCTCAGCTGGATTTGCTGTAAGCAGTGCTCTTTTTCTACTGAAAAGCAAAAAAAAAAAAAAAAATTACAAGCCATGTCAGCATGTTTCTTGAACAACCTTTGTGCTGACAGTAAGGAAAAATCCAGTGTTCACAAGTAGTGTCCAGAAAAATGAACCAAACTGTGTAAAACTCAAGTGAATAAGAACAAAGAAAAAAAAAAAGCATGAAATGTTCAGAGGCAGTGCAGTAATTCTTCAGCAAAATTTTGACACTTAGGTGTGACATCAGCTCATCTGTCTTCATACAGTGAAATAGGCAACACAATATTTTGCACTTGATTTATTTGATGACTATGACACATACGCCAACATTGAAATATGGTTTTATCATCTCTAAAATTCTAGTGCTAAGTTAAAGACAAAATTAGTGGATGACTTTTATGGGTTTGGTTTTCTACATTTTGCACGTCTCTAATATGGCAGCAACTTAACCTGTTACCTGCTCTTCTACAAAAGACCAGGATGCTGCACTTTTCATGCCATATAGTAAACTTCACAATCACCCCATTAGAAATTCTGAATTCCCACCACTCTGTTCTCTTTTTATACTTGGAAACCTTGTTTAATGTTTCTTTCTCTCTTCATCACTCTTTTTGATCTCCATTCTTCCTTCTCTTAACAAGGATCTTATCTTTCTTCTGTCCATCCTGACTTCAAATTCCCTCTTGAGATTGTGTGTCCACATCCATTAAAAAATGGTTCTGGATGTGTATATATATATATATATATATATATATATATATATTTTCCCCATGTTCCTTGTCTCTGTGTTATAGGTTATGTGTAATTTCTTCTATCATAAACATTTTTCCCCTGTCAAAATTTCTGGGTCACCATAATTTTTCTTTTCCTCTAAACCAGATTTTCTCATTTTCTTTTCCTACCAAGACTTGCATACAGGCTCTCAGAACTCTCCTTTTTTGTGTTTGTCTGGAACATAAGTAATTCTAGGTAGCAGAGAATCAAATATGATAAATTTGCTCAGTGTTTGTCCAAAAATTAGCTATCAAGATTTTGTTACTCTGAACTGCTTTAGTGAGTGCCAGCTTGAGCTTCAGACAGCTACAAACTTACAGAAGGAATGGCCATTCTAAAAGCTCAACTGTGGTTCAACATTTTCCCTTTTTCTTACAATTTCTGCAGTTTCATAGCATTTTCACCACATTTAGACTGTTACTGTGGTAGCTGTGATGCATTGTAAGTTTCTGCATAAAGGCATACAAGACAAACAACAGAGCAGGGTAAGTCAGACTCTTAACAGGATCAGCCAGCAAGTGGAAATGACTGTGGAGAAATTTGAGTTCACAGCATAGATTAAAGCCAGAGTCTGGCCTACCCCAGGGTAATGGAATGGGGCAGAGTCTGAGTGCAGAGAGAAGGGAATATTGCAGCCATGCAGTGTCTTTGCAGAGATGGGGCGGTGAGTGGGTTGTGGCATTAGAAATCAGCTGTTGACTTACTTCTCTTCATATATCTCCTAGATAAACTCAGTGGCCTAGAAAAATCATGATGATACATGAATTTAGACCAAAATTTAGAAATTCTATTCTATGCCTGATAGCAGTTAAGTGTGTCTTTAAGTACTGAGTTACTGTCTTACCAAAGCACCATACCAAATTCCCAATGGCTCTGTGATGCAGAGGTTTCTACAAATTTGCCTGTTACTTTGGACTGCCTCAAATAATTAAAAATCCACCTGTATCTGCAATCAGCCCTACAGGGATTGGATGACAAAGCTCATTAATTTCTTACTTATTTGCTTCTAATAAATACAGGCCTGTCCTGGGTTCAGCAGCAGCAATCATTTTTTCTTTTCCTTAGTAGCTGGTGCAGCGCTGTGGTTTTGACTTTTGGCCTGGGAACAGAACTGATAGCACTGATTTTTTTAGTTACTGCTCAAATGCTTACTCTGACCAAGGACTTTCTGAGTCTCATGCTCTGCCAGGGAGGAGGGGAAGCCAGGAGGAAGCAGGGACAGGACAC